>JBBMOL010003042.1:0-18922 GCA_037954665.1 Laguncularia racemosa | reverse complement strand
CCCGGCTTTTTTGCTTCTTCCTTATCAACGTTCCAAAATTTCTTCTCCTTGGCACGTCTAGCTTTCACCACGGTTTCCACCACGGTTGCACCATGGCTTCCACCACGGCCGTGTCATAAGTCATGTCTCTCTTCTTTCATGAAGTGTGTTGCACGGTTTGCCCCATGGTCGTGCCTCAAACGTGTCTCCTTCTAGACAGATACACGACCGTGTACTTCAACCGTATATCTTCCTGTTGATTCAAAACTAATTTACTCGGCCGTGTACTTAAAACTACACGCCCAGTACTTTCCTCTGGCGGTGTAAATCCTTGTATTTGACCCAAGTTGTAGATAACTTCTCTAATTTACTTGAATTAGCATCCTTGACTCCATTTAACCTGATTTATCACCATGATAGAATTAAGTACCATTCCTTATGATTTCTATAAATTAATAAAAAATTTAACACAATTTATACTATAAAGTTTGAGTATAAAATGGGTCTATCAATGTTACCTTCCTCAACCGAACTGATGTTTTTGACAAACCCTAAGCTCTGATACCCAAACTGTTTACGAACCACCCAACCCTTTGACAAACCCAAAAACCAATACTTCGGAATTCTTTGCCTAAGACGTCCAAACACCTAAAGTGGAAACCCGCGCCCCGTTGTCTATAAGCAGACAAGAACCTTGGTATAAAATTGAAGCCCGCCAAAATCGGATGAAAGACCGATTGATAAGTGGGGATGAATGCTATGGAAAATTAACCCGATAAGTTCAATTTAGTTCTTGAAGAACCAAGGAGAGGACCCTCTCATATATGTTTAATGTTCTAAGATGTATAATTCTAAGTTGTTCTAAACCCTAGGAGCTTTTATATTAGGGTTACAATTCGTGCAAATACAAGCCCAAAACGACGTCACTTCAATAAGTGCTAAAAATAACAAAAACAGAACATGTGGCCAGTAGGGGAACACGGCCGTGTACACGACCGTGTTACTTTGCCGTTACCTTTCTGTGCAACTTTTTGGCAACATACACGACCGTGTACTTCTGGTCGTGTATCTTTCTGTGGTTTTGCTTGACTCCATACACGGCCGTGCCCTTTGGTCGTGTGTCTAGCCGTGTATGATTCTGTGCAATCTTGGAATTCTCTCGGCCCTTGCCTTAAAGTACATGCCCTCTTCAACCCGGGGTCCAGGTAACTTGTATAAGAGAAAGGGCTTCCCATGGTTGTTCCAATCCGTTCCAACTTCATGATTGCTCCAATCCTTTTCCCGGGCTTCATGGACATCCTTTTCAACCTTTAAGTGCTTCCTTGAGTCGTTTCGCTCGACTTCTTGTGATCGGTCCAAGGGGCACTTCAAGAGAATCCACATTCCTTCTTCCGGCTTGGCTCTCATCATGGATCTCATCAGTAGTGCTTCAATTGGGTGAAAAAATTTCTTCTTCTACTGCTTGTTCATATCCTTTGGAAGGGCCCTTGCCACTAGTAATTGGCAATATCAAACAAACCATGGGATGATATCATCTTCAACGTCTTGAGGGCCCTTTTACAACATTCCTCAAGGAACTCATCGGTTGACCCAAAACTTCGTTCGGTCTTTAAAAATTTAGGGATTCTCCAAAACGTGACAGGTGGTCGGGAGCTAGATTTTCGGCACCCTTTTTATCTCTTATCTCAAGATCAAACTCTTGAAGAAGTAAAATCCCCCGAATGAGGCGTGGCTTGCATCCTTTTTGTCAGAAAGAATTTCAAGGCAGAATGATCTGTGTATACGATGACCTTAGATAAGATGAGATATGGTCTGAATTGTCAAAGGCAAAGACAACTGCTAGCAACTCCTTCTCAGTGGTTTGTATAGTTTTCTTGTGCAAGAGTGAGTGCTTTGTTTACATAATGAATGGGTTGAAAGTATTTGTCCTTTCGCTGACCCAGAACAGCTCCCAAAAGCCGAGTCACTAGATCACACATAACTCAAAGGGAATGTCCCATGTTGGTGTGACCATGTAGGTGCAATGATGAGTTTTTGCTTGAGGAGTTCAAATGCATCAAGGGCTTTCCCTAGTTGAAGTCAAAGGAGTACCTTCTCCAAGAGTTTTGTCATTGGCCTGCAATTTTGAAAATCTTTAATGAATCGTCAATAAAACCCCTACATGCCAAGAAAAACTTGGGATTCCCTTTAACTGAAGATGGTAGGGGCAATTTAGAAATTGCTTCGATCTTTGCCTCATCCACTTGTATTCTTTTCTTGGAGATTTTATGGCCCAAAACAATCCCTTCTTTTGCCATAAAATGACACTTTTCCCAATTTAGGACCAGGTTAATGCTTCACAACGTTGCAACACTAACTCAGATGGTGGAGACACTCATCAAAAGAATTTCCGAAAACAGAAAAATCATCCATGTATAACCTCCATCTATTCTCCTACCATATCCTCAAAATAGCCATCATGCATCGCTGAAAGGTGGGTTGGAGCTTTGCATAATCCGAAAGGCAATCGATATAGCGAAGGTCCCAAAAGGGCATGTGAATGTCGTCTTTTCCTGGTCTTCGGGTGCCAATGGGAATCTGAAAATATCCAGAATCCCATCGGGGGAAACAGTAAATGTTGACCAGTTAACCTTTAAAGCATTTGGTTTACAAGGGAAGAGGAAAATGGTCCTTTTGAGTTGCGTCTTTTAGCTTGCGGTAATCTATACAAACTCTCCATCCAGTGACAGTTCTCATCAGGATGAGCTCATTCTTTTCTTTGGGTACTACTGTCATACCCCTTCTTCAGGACTACTGAGTGGGGCTTACCCATGACTATCAGAAATCGGTAGATCATTCCTGCATCAAGCAATTTGATGACTTCCTTTTGACAACACTCTCATATTTGGATTAAGTCGGCGCTGGGGTTGTTACCACGGGGTTTTGACGTAATCTTCCATCAAAATTTTGTGTGTACAAACGATGGGCTAATCCCCTTATATCTGCAATTTTTCCCATGCAATTGCTTTCTTATGTTGCCCTAGGACATGCAATAACCTTTCCTACTGATTCGATTCCAGATTGATGCAATTATGACTGGAAGTTTAGAATTTTCTTCCAAAAAATGCATATTGAAGATAGTCTGGCAGTTGTTTCAATTCTAGCTCAGGGGTTCCTTAATTGAGGTTTCGATCTCTGAATGGTGGACCCTATTCATACCTTTAAAGCTTCTTTCTTCTTTCAACTCAGGGTTATTGTTAAGCTAATTGCCCAACTGCTCTAATCGCCATATTTTCGGGTTTGCTCCTTCTCCCCATTCATCAAACACAAATTCCAATGCATCACCAATCAACAAGTCTTGCAATGAATCTGAAACTGTGAAGTCGAGGTAGTCGATTGCATAGCATGTATCATCATGGTGCGGGCTTTTTTTTGAGGACATCAGGCATTTTCACTATGCCCTCTTCATTTCCCATCTCAACACTAACTTCCCATCCCCAACACCAAATTACGGCTTTAGCAGTAGCTAAAAATGGCCTCCCCAATATAAGAGGACCTCCACATCTGCTTCTATGTCAAGGATGACAAAATCTGCCGAAAAGATGAAGTCCGCACCTTCACTATACATCTTCAACTACTCCTCTCGAGAATTTGACTGATCGATCGGCTAACTGAAGACTCATTTTAGTGGGTTTTCGGCTCTCCAATACCCAACTTTTGGGAACATCTTGTATGGCATCAAATTAATGCTAGCTCCCAAATCAGCCAATGCCCGTTCTTCAGATAAATTCCCTATTAGCAGGGATGGTAAAGCTCCACAGGATCTTTTAACTTCTTTGGGAGTTTGTTCTGAATTACCGCAAGCATTCCCCCTCCTAAAGTTACAGTGGAGAACTCTTCAAGCTTCCTTTTGTTCGATAGCAATTCTTTCAAAAAAAATTTTCACATTTGTGATAATGCCTCAACCAGTGGAAGGTTGATATGCAATGCTTGTTATTTTCTAAAAATTACAAAAGCGCTCATCTGTTCTATCCTTCTTGAGTCGTGTTGGATAAGGAACATTGGGGGTTTTATTCTGGGATTAGTAGAGGTGATGATTCTCTTTAGGCGATTTTTCTTAATGCTTTCCCCTCCTTTGAGAACTACTTGTTCTTTTGCTGGTTCATCCCCTCGACTCTCTTCTTCTTGAACCTTTGTTGAAGTTCCTTACCACTTTGTAATGTGACATCTTTAACATGGTCTCTAGGGTTTGGGTTTTTGTGTTTCTCTGTAGTGAACCTTGAGATCTCTCTGACAGAAGCTTAGCTATCTGACCGGGCCTGGTTTTCAAAATTGTGTATTTATGCCTCATGTTCCTCAAAGCCGAATCTTGATTTTTCATAACAAATCTAAGGACTTCTGTTTTTCTTATGAATCCTTGATGAGTTTTGTAGGAGATCTTTAATTGGCGGTTTGGAAAATCTAGACCATTGGCCTCTGATAACCTGGTGGAGGATTCAGATTGCCCTTTGATTTTTACTGTTGTTGTCCAAGAAAAATTTGGGTGATTTCTCCATCCCGGGTTATAAGTATTGCTGTATGGGATTGTTTTGGGGCCGAAATTTGGGTTTCCCAAATAATCCACTTTCTCGGTTTGTCCTTCTTCACCACTTGAGGATTCCACATAACCAACTGATGTTGTGAGATAGCCAATCCGTCGATCTTTCTAGATAAAGCCTCAACTTTAGACATGATAGAAGTAGCCACATCCACTTCAAGAATGCCGCTACCTTCTTTTCTCTACCTCTACCCCTGTGACCATTCATATTTATTCGAGGCCATGTCTCAAAAAGAGTCAAAATTTTTTTCAGGAGTTTTATGGTTCAAGGTGCCACTAGCTACAGCATCTACTGTTTGTCTCGTTCAATAGTTTCAACCCATTATAAAATATCTGAACTTGAAGCCACTTTAGGATCCCAGGTGTGGGCATTTCCGCATTGAGTCTTGAATCTCTCCCAGGTTTCATACAACGTCTCCATGTCATACTGATGTAAAATTGATTTTCAGCTCGAAGTTTAGCGGTCTTTGAAGGAGGGAAGAATTTGTCCATAAACTTTCTTAATCAGACCTTGCCATGTAGTAATGGAGTTCCTCGGTAAAGAATTCAGCCACTGCTTAGCCTTTCCTTTTAAAGAGAATGGGGAAAAGCCTGAGGGGAATAGCATCATCACTAACTCCATTAAATTTGAAGGTACACATATCTCCAGAAAGAGTTGGATATGCGCATTGGATCTTCATCCCTGCAAACCATTCAAATTGAGTATATTGCTGCACCCTCTAAATCACGACAGGGTTAAGTTCAAAATTATTTTTCCCCCACTTGAGGACGGGACTATGAAAAATGACGCCCATCAAGTTTGGCCTAGCAAAAATCAGAATTGGTTCTAGGTGGTCATTAACTCGGCCATCTCTGTTATCAACCAGTTTATAATTCGGGATCCATGACAACATTCCTTGATTTAGCTCTTGAGCCGATTATTGAATTGGGTCAGCCATTTCTTCCTTTAGTGATTCTCCTTGATTTCAAATATGTTGACTTAGTCCCAGTGTTATTTTTTTCTAATAACAACGAATAATTTTCTTGGCTTAGGGTTAAAAACAGCAAGTTCCTTGAGTGACTTCTGGTCATGCTCTGTAAACGTAATACAGATCAATTATGAGCTCCAAATTCTCAGGAATAAAAGGGAAAAAAAGATAAGAAAGAAATAAATTGGTTAGATTAATAAGTAAAAGTGTTTCTAATATTGGCGTATCCCCGGCAACGTACCAAAAACTTGATCGTTGCCCAATCGTATTTTTAAAATTTATAATTCTTGTTCTAAATTTACTACGAAGGCAAAAAGGCAAGCGCACCTATCGTAGCGTAATATAGCGAGTAAGCACAAGGTCGTCCTTTGAGATACACTAACTACTAGTACTAACTTCCCTTCCTATTACTAATCGACGCTTAAATATTGTTGGTTGAAATTAATTACTCTAATTTTAAAACTAATAATCACTAATAAATGGTTCCGAAGATTTATCATTAACAAAAGCAACCTAGATCTTATTCTACTCCTTCTCTATCATGTAATTAACTAGATTTAGAAGATTTGGGGTAGTTGATTTCTTATACTATCGAATTCCCTAGTCAATTTAAAACTTTCCCCAAGTATATTAACCTATCTAATCCTAGATTTATCAAATAGGATCTCTCCTTTTAAAAGCAACCTAGAATTGCTTAAAGCACGTGAATTCGCATCACAATAATCGATGTAAATAGAAGACTCTTGTTTCCTATCTCTAGAAGAACAATCAAATCTCATTAATTGCATTAAATCTAATCAAAAAGAGCATTTTCTCAAATTTAAATAATATGATATCATGCATAAATTCATATTCCCGGGTCTATGAATCAAGAAACAATTTAAGGGCATGCAATTAATTATAAGAAAGTCAACAGATTCGCATTAAAAAAACGAATCTTTACACATGATAGAGAGTTTTGAACAAAATCAGATTTAGAGGCTTACTCCTCCATAATTTGAACAAAAGAAACACAATTACGAGAAGAATAATAAATTCAAGTCCCCAACCCTTAAAGATAGAATCTTCTTCTTCATAGGTCTTCAATCTCCTTTTGAAATGACAGAATCTTCTTTCCCCTGTTGCTATGAGTGTCGAGCAAGTACAAAATTCGTAACCCCGTTTCTAGGGCAACTAACGGTCTATTTATACATGTAACCGGGTTAGATACATACACGAGGGGATACACGGTAGTGTATCTCGTTCGTGAATCTCATGCTTTCTTCCAAGTGTCCTTAAGTGAATATATGAAAATTTTGACATAAAACTCCAAATTCAGGAAGATTTTAAGTTGATAATTAATCAAAAATCATCCTAAATTGATGCTAATCAAGGAATATGTTGCTTTCAGGAGTAATGAAGATCATTGAAAGAAATTTAGAAGAAAACAACTAAGAGAAAGGAAGAAGAGCATCTCCCCTGCCTGCTATGCCCCTATAATCAGGGGCATATGAACAGCAGACTACCACCACCCCCCATATGAACACAGGCCACCACCATGCCCCCAAATCAGGGGGCGTATGGAAGAGAAATCAGGAACAGAAGCTACCCCGCCCCTTGCCATGGGGCGTGGCAGAGGGCGTATGGACCAGAAGGGAAAGATAAAGCCACCACCCCCTTGATATAGGGCGTGGCATCTCAAAAGATGAACAGAGACCACCACGCCCTTTTGCCATGGGGCGGGGTGAGGGCGTATGGAGCCCCGACACATTTTCTCTAACTTTTTCTCTCTCCTCCAATGCTAGCACATATATATAAACGAAAAGGAGAGAGGGAAAAAAAAAGAAGACAGCAAACCTAGGGTTTTATAATACACTTCTCTTCATTTTCTCTTTTCTTTAGTTTTTACTCAACAATCCAAGGAGAACCCAAAGCAAGGCATTAAAGATTAAATCTATCGGGTTGTAATCATGAACTCTATTTTCTCTTCATGTATTTGTTCCTTCATTGTTAGGTCTATGGAAGGGGAAAACCTAGACTTAGATCTCATTTGAACTATTTTTTTCATATGATGAAGATATGATTTAATTGATGTTTTATTGATGTTCTTTGTTCCATACATGTGCTGCAGAATTATCTTAGATTCATATTTCCAGAATATGATTTTTATGCTTAATATCATTTGATTGATTGAGAAATCCCCTTTTATTTAATTTATGTTTTGGATGAGATTTGCTCATGTTTCTAGAGATAGAATATCGAAAATCTTATGTTAAAACATTCATTCGAATAGAGTTCTTGTGCTTCATGCGATCTAATTGCAAATAATTGAGGAGAGATCCTAATTGTAATCTAAGATTAGATAGTAATTTACTTGAGAAAGTAATTATCTTGATTCTTGGAACTTAACAGCTTAAGAACTTAGAAACATTAATCCTTAGCTTTAATGATTTATGTGACAATATAGGTATATAATGAGATCTAGGTTGTTTTGTTATAGGTTTGAATCTGGTTGTTGAAGTACTTTAGTTTAAAATTTTAGATTGTTGATACTTTAAATTTTTTATACACCTCCCCTTTAATTTAACGGTTAGATAATAGGGAAATAGCTAGTACTAGTAATTAGTAACCTTCTCTCTGTGGATGACCCTGTACTTAACACTATTTTAAACCGTCTACGGTAGGTACACTTGCCTATGCAATGTAGTTAGGAATAAGGAACAGGCATTATAAATATTAAACTAGGGTTGGCAACGATAAAGTTTTTGGCGCCGTTGCCGAGGAGAAGCACCGCTAATATTAGGAACACTTATTACTTTTTAAATCTAGCCACTTTATTTACTTCTGTTACTATTCCTATGTTAGGGAATCAAGAAGGGTTAGGGTTAGGGAATCGCTGGTGTTAGAAGAAATGGCTGCCCCACAAAACAATCCTCCTCATGAGCTAAATCCATTGGTTGAGCTTAGAGAACCAATGCGAGTTCGCCGGGCCCAAAGGGTTGGATGGTGTTAGCTTTAGCATTGTTAGACTTAGGGTGGCAGCAAACATTTGAGATTAAACTAGCCTTATTCAAATGTTCAACAATATGCCCAATTTGATGGTCTTGGAGGATGAGGATCCAACTCTCATATTCAATCCTTCCTGGAGATATGCGACATTTTCAAATTTAATGGAGGTAAGTGAAGATACGGTTCGTCTTAGACTTTTCCCCTTTTTCCCTTAAGAGGAAAAAGTTAAACAATGGTTAAACTCTTTGCCAAGAAGCTCCATCACCACCTGGGAAGATTTGGGTTTAAAAAGGTTTTAGACAATTTCTTTCCACCTTCATAGACCGCCAAACTTCGAGCTGACATCCATTTTATCACCAACAAGAGCCCAGAAACACTTTATGAGGCTTGGAACATTTCAAGGAATCATAAGGAGATGCCCTCATCAGGGTGTTCCAGAGTGGATGCAGTTCAGATTTTCTACAACGTTCCTCAATTGTCAGTTTAGACAGATGCTAAATGCTGCACTGGAGGCACGATTAATCATCAAACTCCTGAAGAAAGCTTAGCTCTCTTCGAGAACTAGTAGTGAATAATTTTGAATGGTCACTTTCAGGAGTAGAGATAAAGACTAGTAGGTTATTGATGTAGACGTACTACTACAATCATGTCAAAAGTAGAGGCTTGTCTAGAAAAATAGATGGATTTTTTCACTTTAAAAGCAACAAGTATGCACAGTTGAGCCCTCCTTTGGTGATGAATTAGGTGTTGAACAAGTGGACTATTTGGAAATCAAATCCGGGCCTCAAAATAATCCTTATAGTAACACATAAAATCCAGGCTGGAGAAATCACCCAAAGTTTTCATGGAGTAACAAAAAAAATTTTTCAGAAAGGCAATCCAACCCCCCCCTGGTTTTCAAGCCCAACCTATTCAAATTTTCTAAACCACAATCATCAATTGAGGACATCCTGGAAAAATTTGGGTAAAAGATTCTAAAGATAGACAAAATTCATTGGACATGATTTTAAAGAATCAAGACACATACTCTCAAAAACCATGGCGCCTCAATCCATAATCTTGAGACTCAGGTTGGAAAAATTTGCTAAATTATTTTCAAAGAGACCTCAGGTTCGTTGCCAGGAAATACAGAGACAAATCCTCGTGAGCATGTGAAAGCAATAACCTTGAGAAGTGTAAAGAACTCTAACTGAGAATCAAGTAAAAGAGGTGAGCATTCCCTCAAAGGAGAAACAACCGATTAAAATGATGAAGGAAGCAACCAGAGAAGTTAGTTGAGAAGAAATCATCATCATCCAAGCCGAATTCTAGAAATATAAACCTCCCCATTCCCATACCTGCAAGATTGAAGAAAGATAAGAGTTTTCTTCAGTGACTTTTAGGTGGGGGAATGTTCGACAAGTTATTCGAAAAAAAACTTCCAAAGAAGCTTAGGGGACCCTGGAGCTTCACCATCCCTGTTTGATCGTAACCTAACGGAAGGGTGCCTAGTTTGATCTTAGGGCTAGTTTTAAAATCTCATGCCCATATAAACTCTTGAAGAAGCTGGGACTTGGGGAAAACCAAAGCCAACCCGAATGAGCTGCAATTGGCAGATAGATCAATCAAATCCTAAGAGGAGTGGTTGAGGATGTGCTAGTAAAAGTTCGACTTCATTTTCCCAGCAGATTTCGTCATCTAGATATGGAAGCGGAGGGAGATCCCACTGATTCTTGGAGACCATTTCTAGCTACTGCAAGAGCTATCATAGATGTGGGAGACGGGAAATTGGTGCTGCGAGTGGGAAAAGAGGAAGTCATGTAAAGATGCCGATGTTCTTAAGCATAGTTTGCAACATGATGAAAACTTGTTTTGCAGTGGATGATCTTGATCTACCTATTTCAAAGTCAATGCAAGAAATTTTATGCATGGATGCTTTGAAAATTTGTTTGACGAATGGGGATCAAGAGAATTTGTGGGTGCATCATTTTAAAGAGAACTGTCAATCTTGAGGGAAGTCCGGGAGTTAAAGAAGGAGGGAAGTTTCGAAGAGTTTAATCGCCCCCTATTATTTAGATAACCAAGCCCTCCACTGAAGACCCCCTGTCTTGGGATTAAAGCATTGCCTGACTATCTCCAATATGCTTTCCTTGAGCAAGACTCTAAATTGCCCGTGATTATAGCCTCAGACTTGAGTTTGACCCAGAAGGATAATTGGGCAAATGTTCTAGTCAACATAAGAAGGCTATTGCATGGAAGATGGTTGACATAAAGGGGGAATAGTCTATCATTTTGGTACTCACAAAATTTTCTTGGAAGAAGCTGCTAAATCAGTGATTCAACCTCAACGCAGACTTAATCCCAATATGCGAAATGTGGTGAAGAAGAAGTGATTAAACACTTGATGCTAGAATGATTTTCCTATTTCTGATAGCACATTGGTGACTCCAGTTCAAGTAGTTCCAAAAGGGAAAGGGAAGGCATACCGTCGTACCCAATGAGAAAAATGAGCCTATTCCCGTGAGAACGGTCACTGGATGGAGAGTTTGTATTGATTACCGCATACTCAATGATGCGACCAGAAAGGATCACTTCCCTCTTCCATTCATAGATCAAATGCTGGAACGATTGATAGGACTTTCTTATTATTGTTTCCTAAAAGGAATGTCGGGCTATTTCCAGATTCCCATTACACCTGAGGATCAAGAGAAAACGACATTCACATGTCCATTTGGGTACTTTCCATATAGGAGAATGCCTTTCGGCTTGTGTAATGCCCCTGCCCCCCTTCCCTAGAGGTGAAATGCTTGCAATATTGAAAGATATGGTGGGAGAAAATATGGGGGTTTATAAGAGATTTCTCGGTATATGGTGACTCCTTTGATGATTGTCTCCATCACTTGGAATTGGTTTTGAAAAAAATGTGAAGATACTAATTTTGGTGCTTAATTGGAGAAATGTCATTTTATGACACAAGGGGGTATTGTCTTGGTCATAAAATCTCCAAAGAAGGTATTGAGGTGGATGAGCTAAGATTGAAGCAATTTCTAAACTACCTCCACCTTCATCAGTGAAAGCAATCTGAAGCTTTCTTGTCATGCGGGATTTTATCGTCGATTTATAAAAGATTTTTTCAAAAATCGCGCGACCAGTGACAAAGTTTTTGGGAGAAGGATCCCACCTTTCAATTTTTCTGAAGAGTGCCCGATGCATTCAATACTCTCAAGGAAATTTTAAATCACTGCCCAATTAGGTTCCCCGGATTGGAATCTCCTTTTGAAAATCATGTGGAGGGCAAGTGATATGGTTGTAGGTGCTGTCTTGGGGGCAACGAAGGATAAATATTTCCAACCTTTTACTATCCCAAGTAAGACTCTTACCCCTGCGCAAGAAAATTTAACCACAACGAGAAAATTGCTTGCAGTTGTCTTTGCGTTCGACAAATTCCGCCCCTTACTCATATTATCAAAGGTTATAGTCTAACTGATCATTCCGCTTTGAAGTTTTTGCTGACCAACAGGATGAAAAAGCCACATTTGATTAGGTGGATTTTACTCCTTCAGGAGTTTGACTTAGAAGATTAAGAGATAAAAAGGAGCCGAGAACCTAGCAGCTGACCACTTGTCATGCTTGAGAATCCTTTCATGGAGAAATTAAAATGAAGGAGAAATCAATGATGAATTCCCGAGGAAAGCTGTTATCTAAAATGAAAACGACAAGGGGAATGAAAATGCCTTGGTTTGCTGACATTGCAAATTAATAGTGGCCAAGGTTGTTCCAAGGATGGGGGATATCATCAAAAGAAGAAGATTATCGAAGATTAAGGTATTATATTTGGGAAGATCCTTATTTGTTCAAGATTTGTGCTGATCAGATGATTAAAAGGTGTGTATCACATAAGGAAGGATGGGAAAAATTTTTCATTGTCACACGGCCCAAAACTGGGGGTCACCATAGTTCGAACCGAACGACTCAGAAGGTTTTGGAATCTGGTTTTTTTACTAGCCCTCACGGGTTTAAAGATGCTCAAAACTATGTAGCCCAATGTGATAGATGTCAAAGAACTGGAAACCTTTTCAAGAAGAAATGAGATGCCTCAGCAGTATATCTTGGAGTGGGAAGTTTTTGATGTTTGGGGTATCGATTTCATGGGACCATTTCCACGCTTTTAGGAATAAATATGTGCTTGTAGCGTTTGATTATGTGAGTAAATGGGTAGAAGCACAAGCTCTCTGACAAATGATGCAAGGGTTGTAAAAAATTTCTCAAAAAGCTCTTTTCTAGGTTTGGTGCCCCAAAGCGCTTATTAGCGATAGAGGTACACTTTTCTGAATACGCAAATTGAGAAGTGCTTAAAAGATATGGAGTAAAATCATAGACTTGCAACTCCCTATCATCCCCAATCAAGTGGGCAAGTCGAGGTATCAAACCGAAATTGAAGAGAATTTTGGAAAAATCGGTTTCTCATCATCGACGGACTATCCGATAAGCTTGATGAAGCGTTGTAGGCATATAGAACCACCTACAAAACTCCATTAGGAACTACTCCTTATCGACTAGTCTATGGTAAAGCTTGTCATCTTCCCGTTGAGATAGAGCATAAGGCATATTGGCTATCAAAACAGTAAATTAGATCTTGAAAGGGCTGGAAAACATAGATTGTTGCAACTCAATGAAATTTGGGTGAGATGAGACTTGCAGTATATGAGAACTCAGCAATCTATAAGGAAAGAGCCAAGAAAATATCAGATTCCCGCATTCAACAACCCAAACAATTCAAGGAAGTTGATCTTGTCATGCTTTTCAATTCTAAACTCAAGTTATTCCCAGTAAACTAAGATCGAAATGGTCCGGGCCGTTCCGAGTAAGAAAAGTATTTCCCTATGGCACAATTGAGGTAGAACATCCTGATAAGGGAATTTTAAGGTTAATGGGGAAAGATTGAAGTTATACCTTGGAGACAGCGAGGCTTCAAAGAGAGGGAGGGGATTAATCTCCCATGGCATCTGCTTTTAAACTTGTCATACATCCTTTTCGTCTAGCTAAAGACGTTAAACAAAGTAACTTTTGAGAGTAATTTATGCCTGATTTCCCTTTTTTGGTTTTAATTTTTTTTTCAATTTATTTCAAGATTTATGATTGAGCATGAGTTCCTACCTCTTTGTGTTTTGTTTATAGTTTGGGAGTTGAAAAGGAGGTGAATTGGAAAGCCTTGTGAAAAAAAAAAAAAAAAGTGTGGAGAAACACCACGCCCCTGCCAGGGGCGTATGATGCAAAAGAGGCGACAAAGTGGAAAATTTCCAATTGATATGCTACCATGCCCCTTGCTACGAGGGCATGTCAATCAAGAATTGTCCATAGAGTCTACTATGCCCTATTAGCCTTGTGTTTTAAATTAATTTAAAGACTCATGCCCTTTTCTTTTCTTTATTTTTCTTTCTTTTTAATTTCTTTGTAGACTAACTTCTTTTGAGTTTTCTTCTTTGTATAGTTTCTAGATTTTAATATAGCAGCAATCGGAAGATTCACACAATGCTTGAATGTTGGAGCTACAAAACAACATATGGTTTTGATGGGGCACTTGATGAATAGCAACATCGATTCAAGGGGGCACTAGTTCTTTTTATTTCCTTTTCTATCTTAATTTTTCTCTACTTAATGCTCTTCCTTGTCTGATTTTTATTGCAAGTATAGACATTGAGACAATGTCTAACTTTTAAGTGTGGGGGAGGGGGATTAAAAAAGTATGTATAAAGGAAAAAGGAGAACTAGGTGTTTTTCGTGCGATTATCGATATAGAAAGTGGAAAATTTTTTTAAAATTCTTCACTTTTCTGTCAAAATTCCTCCTACATTTTCTATGTTGCAGAATTCTAGCTGCATTTGAGGAGTGTTTTAGCATTTAATATTGAATTCCTCAAAAAGAATGTCTGCAATTCACTCCTGTTTTTGTATTGAATTTGTCATACTTTATCAAACTATAAAAATAAAAATCTTTGAAGCAAGTTTACTTGTTATTTAAAGGGAGAATTCAAAGTTAGGAATTGAACTAAGGTACTTAGCAAAATGTTAATTAGCTTGACGTCTAAGTTACTAGGAAATATATTGTTTCATCAAAATCTTGAGAGCTAATCAATCCTTATGAAAGGGTAAATGAAGTAATTCTCTTGGTGATCATTCTTAAGAGACCCTCTAAAAAAGTTCAAGTCGAAATAAGATATTTTAAATTTTGTGCGGGCTGATTTTGGGCCCTCAAAAAGCGAAGTTTTACCTGCTACTAGCTAAACAAATCAATTAGAGTAATGGAGGTTCGATGGGTCCCTTAAAACTTGGTCACCTAAGGTCGTATGGCCTTGGATCGCCGACCGAGGAAATTACTCTAAAAAAAAAAAAAAAAAGGGGTTAAGTTCTTGAAACTCAAGTGATTAAGTCCGTAAGGGACGCCTTCATTGAAGGGATAACGCCTGTTTAAATTGGTGACGAGCCCCGGATTATCGATTGAAAGCTTGCTACATGGGTTTTGGGATCATAAATAAATAAAGAAAATTTTGGGAAGGTCTATCAAAGGAAGAGGAATCCAGGGGAATCGGATGCAAAATACTTTCATGATGGAGTATTCGCTTAGAGAGATTTGGATGAGAGGCTATACACTCTAAAAATAGCTAATTGAAATGAGCCAAATCTCCTTTTGGTTTTGATTTTTACCTTGAGTTTGATTTTTGATTTGGGGAAAGCTGTATAAAGATAAAGGTAGAAGCTTACTTTAATTTGATTAATTTAAAGACTTTTGATTAAAGTATCTCTAGTTCAATATTGCGGACAAGGGTGAAGAGTACATTCTTCAATGAGGAGTCTATAGGATGTTAAACATGATCATTGATGAATGCTGATATTCCTAGCCTGGGGTAATGGGTTTGAAATATGAAGTCCCCATTTTGAATGTATGGTCTTTAAAATTGCTTTGCTGGGGACAAGCAGAGATTTAAGTGGGGGAATTTGATAATCGACATAAAACCCAAATTCTAAGGGAAAATTTTAAGTTGATAATTAATAAAAAATCATCCCAAATTGATACTTAATCAAGGAATATGTTGCTTCAGGTGTAATGAAGATCATTGAAAGAAATTTAGAAGAAAACAACAAAGAGAAAGGAAGAAGAGCATCTCCCCTGCCCGCCATGCCCCCATATCAGGGGCCCTAAAGAACAGCAGACCACCACCACGCCCCTATATGAACAGCAGGCCACCACCACGCCCCCATATCAGAGGGTGTATGGAAGAGAAATCAGGAGCAGAAGCTACCACGCCCCCTTTCCATGGGGCGTGGCAGAGGGCGTATGGACTAGAAGGGAAAAAATAAAGCCACCACGCCCCTGATAAAGGGGGGTGGCATCTTTAAAAGATGAATAGAGACCACTACCCCTTTACCATGGGGCATGGTGAGGGGCGTATGAGCCCCGACACATTTTCTCTAACGTTTCTCTCTCCTCCAATGCTAGCACATATATATAAGACGAGAAGGAGAGAGGAAAAAAAAAAAAAAGAAGACGGCAGACCTAGGGTTTTATAATACCCCTTCTCTTCATTTTCTCTTTTTCTTTTGTTTTTACTCTACAATCCAGGGGATCCAAGCAAGGCATTCAAGATTCAATCTATCCGGTTGTAATCATGAACTCTATTTTTCTCTTCATGTATTTGTTTCCTTCATTTTAGGTCTATGGAAGAGTAAACCAAACTTAGATCTCATTTGAACTATTTTGTCATAATGAAGAAGATATGATTTAATTGATGTTTTATTGATGTTTTTTTGTTCCATTACATGTCTGCAGAATTATCTTTGATTCATATTTCCAGAATATGAGTTTATGCTTAATATCATTTGAGTTGATTGAGAAATCGCTTTTATGATTAGATTTATGTTTTGGATGAGATTTGCTCGTGTTTCTAGAGATAGATATCGAAAATCTTCTATTGAACATTCATTCGAATAGAGTTCTTGTGCTTCATGTAATTCTAGATTGCTATTAATTGAGGAGAGATCATAATTGATAAATCTAAATTAGATAAGTAATTTACTTGAGAAAGCAATTATCTTAATTCTTGGAACTTAACAGCTTAAGAACTTAGAAACTTAAACCTTAGCTTTTAATGATTTATGTGACAATATAGGTATATAATGAGATCTAGGTTGTTTGTTATAGGATTTAATCTTGTGTTGTTGAAGGGAGCTTAGTTTACATTTAGATTGTTGACTTCTTTCATTTTTTATACACTTCACCTTAATTTAACGGTTAGAAAATAGGGAAATAGCAGTACTACTAATTAGTAACCTTCTCTCTATGGGATGACCCTGTACTTAACACTATATTACATCCACGATAGGTACACTTTCCTATTGCAACGTAATTAGATTAGGAACAGGCATTATAAATATTAAAACTACGGTTGGCAACGATCAAATACACGAGCAAGTACATGGAGTGTACATTGGTTGTGTATTTTGATACGAACCACGCCAACCCGTAGAAACCTAATACTAATACATTCGAAAATTCGTTGCCTAAGACGCCCAAACACCTAAAGTGGAAACCGTGACCCTTGCCTATAAGCAGACAAAACCTTGGTATAACAATAAGACGCCATAATCGGGATGGAAGACCGATTGATAAGTCGGGGATGAACGCCACGGAAATCAATCCGATAATTCGATTTAGTTCTTGAAGAACCAAGAGAGGTGGGCCTCTCAAAAGTGTTTAATGTTCAAAGATGTATAATTCTTTTCTGTTCTAAACCCTAGGGCTTTAAAACTAGGGTTACAATTCGTGTAAAAACAAGCCCAAAACGACGTAGTTTTTGATAAGTGGCGTAAAAACGCGGAAACAGAACAAGCTGGTCGGCAGGGATACACAGCCGGGGTTTCACGCCCATGTACTTTGGCCGTGTACCTTTCTGTGCAACTTCTTGGCCAACATACACCCCGTGTACTTTGGCCGTGTATCTTTCTGTGCAACTTCTAGCAACATACCGCCCGTGTACTTTAGCCGTGTATCCCTTTTGTGCAATCTTGGATTTCCTACACGGCCGGCCTTGAAAGTATACCCCTTTTTCAACCCATTTCCCCTTTGTAACTTGTATAAAAGCAAGGGGCTTCTCATGGTCTTCCAATCCATTCCAACTTCATGATTTCTCTAATCCTTTCCGGCTTCATGGACAACCTTTATCAACCCGTTAAGTGCTTCCTTGAATCGTTTCGCTTGATTTCTTGTGATCGGTCCAGCGCAGTTTTAAGAGGACCCCCATTTCTTTCCTTCCGGCTTGGCTCTCATCATTCCCCTCCTCTTGAAAAGGATTTGTCCTCAAATCAATGCCTGCATCAAATGGACTCAAATCAGTAACATAAAATGTGACACTTACTGGATACTCACCTGGTAAATTTTTTTGTATACTTATCATTGATTCTCTCAAACATCGGAAATGGATCGTCCCCTTTAGGGTTCAACTTGGATCTCCTCTGCAATGGAAAAATCTCCTTGCGAAATGCACCTAAACCCAATCTTCAGGCTGAAAAATCTTGGGTCTCTTTTCCCTTGTTCACCCCTTTAAGCGACCCTGGCATTTTGTTTTTCAATCTTAATCTTTACTTTGCCATTAGCCTTCTCACAAAATCTGCCTTAGAATCAGCATCAAAACTCACAGACTTGTTAAGTGGCAATGGCAATAATAAATAGGATTCAATGGTTTAAATCTAAACATAATCTCAAATGGGAACAATGAGTAGTGCTATGTAAAAGCCTTATTATTATGCAAACTCCACAAATGTAAAATCCTTCCAAGTCCTAATGTTCTTCTCTATGATTGCCCCTAACAATTGAATTAAAGTCCGTTAACCACAGCAATTTGCCCATCAGTTTTTGGGTGACAGATAGTCGAAAACATCCGTTTAGGGTTCCCAACTTTTTCTACAATACTCTCTAAAAAAGACTAAAAAATTCTCATCTCGATCACTAACAATGCTTCTAAGTATACATGCAGACACACTACCTTTCTAAAGAACAAATCAAAAATGTGTTATAGCATCATCAGTTTTATGACAAGGAAAGAAATGAACCATTTTAGAAATCCTATCTACAACCATAAAATAGAATCTTCGACCATGCCTAGCCTAGATAATCCTAACACAAAATCTATGTACATGTCCCATCCAAGGCTCATGAGGAATGACACTAACTCATATAACCAAAACTAAAGAAGTCATCTAAACAAGGAATGGGATGACGATACTTTACTGTAAGGTTGTTGATGGTGCGGCAGTCAACACGCATTTCTCCATGCCCTATCCTTCTCAAGCACCAAAAATCACAGGGACTTGCCATGGACTCCCTCTCTTACATCCCCCCTTTCCCTTTAAACCTCGACCTGCCTTTGGGGTTCCTT
>JBBMOL010003041.1:0-18928 GCA_037954665.1 Laguncularia racemosa | reverse complement strand
AGTTATTATAACTGAGGCAATTGATTAGTAAATTAGGGGGATTCTTTTCCCATCATCAATCATCATTTTTCAACACAATTCCTTTTAAGCATTTAGTATAATTCATTCAATTCTCATCAAATATCATTGCCTCAATAATAGTAGAAATTGATAAAGGTCTATTACTTAATCAATCTTCGGGGTTCGACACTCTTCTCTCACTATATTACTGATCCGATCCGGTACACTTGCCGGTATTTATTCACGCTCATTTTATACTCTTTTTGCGTGGATCACTTGTCATCCTGGTTCCCAAGAAGGATGAAACATAGCGAATATATGTTGACTATTAAGCAATCAACAAGATCACAGTTAAGTATAAACATCCTATCCTTAGATTAAATGATATGCTTGATGAATTGCATGGTACTTGTTTGTTTCTAAAATTGATTTAAAGAATGGCTATTATAAAATTTTGCATAAAAAGGGGGTATGAATGGCAAACGACTTTTAAAACTAAACATAGTTATATGAGTGGATGTTAATGCCTTTTGGATTAATAAACGCACCTAGTACTTTATGAGGTTAATGAATCATGTTCTTCGAAATTTTATTGAGAAGTTTGTTGTTGTATACTTTGATGATATTCGGGTTTACAGTAGGACTTTAGATGATCATGTTCAGCATTTACAATGTGTGTTCACTATTTTGAGAGAGAACCAATTATATGCTAATTTAAAGAAGTGCACTTTTTGTATGGAAATTGTGGTTTTTCTTGGATTTGTTGTAGGTGCAGATGGGATTGCAGTAGATGAGAAAAGGTGAAGGTGATCTGAGAGTGGCTAACACCAAGGAATGTAATGAGGTCAGGAGCTTCTACAGATTAGCAAGTTTTTATAGGAGATTTGTGAGGGATTTAGTTCCATAGCTGCTCCTTTAAATAACCTTGTTAAGAAGAATGCCGAATTTAAGTGGATTGAAGTGCATGAGCAGGCTTTTTAGACCCTAAAAGGTAAGTTGACTAAAGCACCTTTACTAGTTTTACCTAATTTTGAGAAAGTTTTTGAGATTGAATGCGATGCTTTAGGAAAGGTATTGGTGGTGTGTTGATGCAGGAATCTAAGCTGATTGCTTATTTTAGCAAAAAACGCAATGGTGCTACATTAAATTATCCAGTGTATGATAAGGAGCTGTATGCTTTAGTGAGAACCTTGCGAATGTGGCAACATTACTTATGGCCTAAGGAGTTTCATCATTCATTCCGATCATGAGAGTTTAAAGTTTCTGAAAACTCAGGTAGGTTGAACAAAAGGCATCCAATGATTGGAATTTATTGAAACCTTCTCTTATGTGATTAAATACAAGTACGGTAAAAGAAAATGTGGTGGCTGATGCACTTTCTCAAAGGTATTCTCTTTTGACTTCTTTGCATACAAAATTGCTTGGTTTGAATTCATTAAGGAATTGTATGAGAATGATGTTGATTTCGGTCAAATTTAGGCCACTTGTGCTGAGTCTAGATATTCTGATTTCTATAGGCATGATGGATATTTGTTTAAGAAAGATAGGTTGTGTGTACCTAAAGGCTCTGTACTGAATTGCTGGTGAGGAAAACACATGGTGGTAGTTTGATGGGACACTTTGGTGTTAAAAAGACTTGGATATTTTACATGAACGTTTCTATTAGCCTAAATGAAACATGATGTGCAAACTATATGTGATAAGTGCATTGCTTGTAGATAGGCCAAGTCCAGAGTAATGCCTCATGGGAATACATTCCAAAGCCTATGCCTAATCAACCCTGGACTGACATCTCTATGGACTTTATACTAGGGTTACCACGATCTCAAAGTGGGAAAGATAGCATATTGTTGTCATTCATAGTTTAATAAGATGGCTCATTTCATTGCCTGTTCTAAAACTAATGATGCACAACATATTGTTGATTTGTTGTTTAGGGAGATCGCTCGGTTACATGGATTACCTAAATCCATTACGAGTGATAGAGATGTGAAATTCTTAAGCCATTTTTGGCATACTTTGTGGAATATGATGTGCCAAAAAAGGAGTTTAAGCACATACAAAACCAATTTACAATCCCTAAAGGACAAGATCAAATTCAGTTCAAAAGCGAGACAATTGTGTGAACCCTAATTGATGGAAGATGGTCCGAATGATAAAATCAAGGAAATGAGAACCACAAAGTTGATAAATTCTCAATTGAATCACTTAATCAACTTAAATTCCAAGAGATTTCCAACCATCAACACATAAAAATAAAGTTGTGACCCTCCTCACAACAAGGCCAATCCACGCCACAAAATGTAAACAAAATTGAAGGTATTAACAAGTGCTAAAAACCAATTAATCTTATATCATTACAAAAGAGGATGCAATTGATATCAAATTCAGATCAAGAACTAACCTAATCACCCTAGATATGACTCACTAGTGATGAAAAGGAAACACAACAAAAAGGATTGATATTACTCACAATTCTCTTTTGTTGCAACTCACCACAATTCTAATTTTTAGATTGAAATTGATAAGAGCTAATAGATTTAGGATGAACCTTAACCCTCACATGAAAATGTGTTTGATGCAAATTTCAAAAGCTCTTCCCCAAAACCCTACTTAAGCAAGTATTTATACTTGCTTTCTTTAGGGGTTTAAATGTCCATGAAATTACAACTATGCCACTTTAAGGTGGCTAGTTCGAAAACACAAATTACAACTAAATAAAAATGTCCCAAAAACTTACAACATAAATGTTTATAAGAAATCAATTACAAATACAAAATTAAACTTCAACAAAACTATCTCTTCAATGGATTCGTTGATCTAGTTCATTGCTAGTTTAAGGTCGGTCCATGAAAACCCACAAGTTGATTCTTAGTGAGTTTGTCCACCGCCTGTAAAGTATGGTAAGTGTGCCTATTAGAATACACAATATAAGAGATAAAGAAAAGATGTTAGTATATAAATAATTCCAGGGTTGATTTACTCGAAAAGGACCCTCCTTACTAAGATTTGAAATCCTGTGGCCTTTTGCCTTAATGATAAGTCTTGTAGGATTTTGATTCTTATCATCTCCTCAAGCTATAAAAAGATTTTTCCTCAAATTTGGTAGAACAAATGTAGTAGAGACTTTGTATCCTCCTAGCAAGCTATCTAAAGAAGTATCACTATAGAATCACAATATTTGAAATACCACAGGGGTGATTTCTTTCTCTCCTCTATTTCTAGGGTGTATCTCATCTGCAATACATATAATGATCCATTATCCACTAAGGTCTCCCCTATCTCAACTGTTCCACTTATATTTTTGCCTTATTTTCTAATCCATCTATATGTCACTGACCCTCATGGTCCTCTAATGGTTGGTTCAACTGCTCATGGCCCATTGAAACCTCTAAAGCTAGACACAACAGTCTCTGAACAGTCTGACCCTCTGGTGATGGCTTCTGAATCTAACCCTTAGGATCCTCTAATGGTTTAATCAACTACTCATAAGCCTTTAGAACCTCTGAAGGTGAACACAAATACCTCTGAATAGTTGATCCTCTAATGGTCTGTGCATCTAACTCTAAACCCTTAGGATCCTTTGTATGTTAGCTCATGTAACTAGGAACCTCTGAAGGTTGGCATATCTACCTCTACACAATTGGTCCTCTGAAGGTTTGATCATGTGGCTATAATCCTTAGGAATCTTTAATGGTTGACATATCTGTCTTTGCATCTTTGGGACCTCTGATGGCGACATAGGCTTCATACTATACGTTTACCATCCTATTGGAACATATAAGTATTTCTATACGCATCATGTAATACTATCTTGTCATATAACCATGGCCTGCCATTCAATTATGAGATGTACGCACAGGAAGAATATCACATTCAAGCTCATTACAGTACCTATCCCCTATATGAAGGGTACCTTTAGCCCTTGGTCATATAAAAAACTACCCTAATCATTTAGCCAATGTAATGTATAGGGTTCGGGATGCGTAATAGTTTCAAGTTTCAACTTCGATACTAACAATGTAGCTATAACATTAATACAACTACCACCATCAATAATAATTATGTACAAATTTCCTTGTACCATACAAGAAGTATGGAATAAGTTTTCTCGTTGTCCATCATCAATGGTTGGATAGGAAGTTACTACTTGATGTACCAACATAGTAAAAGTATGCATATATTTGACATGGTTATTAACTAACTTCAACAAGTTAATAACACACTTTACTATTAGCACCACAACAACACATCCTTACATACTTTACGGTGCTCACACTTCAACCGATACAAGAAATGCTTATTGTTACTTCAAGTAAAGTCTAGTGAAATAATTGAAGCACAATGAAATAATTCTTGGTACTTCAAGTAAAGTTAAATAAATGAAGTACACATAATTACTTCTAAGTAGTTTAGAATTAAATTCAATTACAAGTATTTAAGTAATGAATTTAATTACTTTCACACTTTAATTCAATTCTACTACTCAACTTTCCTTTCTTGTTTTGGTTTCACACTAATTAACTTCAACAATGGGCAGCACCTCAACACAAGCACAAATGCACAACTTCACTGCCATAAAACTCCCCCTTATCCACGTTCCACAATGTTCATGCTACCAACAACAATTATTTATACAACACACATAACAACCAATGCCAAATATACACACCCTTCACTAAATTTACAAAAATACAACTCTACACACATACCTCTTCAAGTCACAGTGCACTTCCCCACTTCCACACAATATATTAGACCACAATAACAACAACAAAGGCAGCTCAAATTTCAAATTCAAATTGTGTTCAATAATTGCAAGATTCCACAAATGGTAAGGTGCTACTTTAAATTCAAATGAACACATAATTAAACAATCACTTAATATGTGTTTTGAAAATTCAAATTGCTTCCTTAACTCACACTTCAATTTTAAAAGTGCAAATTTGAAAACACAATTACTACTCCTCCAATTTCCGAAAATGCACAAGAGAATTCACACTACTCCAATTGATCACAAAGGATTTGAAATTCAAATTGCTTCCTTAACTCACACTTCAATTCTAAAAGTGCAAATCTGAAAACACAATTACTACTCCTCCAATTTCCGAAAATGCACAAGACAATTCACACTGCTCCAATTGATCACAAAGGATCAACACTCTTACTTCTAATGTCCACTTCAAGACACTACACACTCATGGCCAATGATCAAAGGAAGCCAAGAATGTTACAAGTCTCCAAGTGTAAAATAACTAAACAACAAGATAGCACTTCAACAACACAAGGAATAAAACGTAACTCCACTTCATAATTCAGATTAATGTGCTAATTCAACAACCCTTAATTTCCAAAGTCTAAATTCAATCAACACCTTCTCTTAAACCTCAAGCTCTGATACCAAATTATCATGTGCCTAAAACCAAGTTTAAGCATACAGAAACTACGATTGAAAGATAATTAGACAATGTCAATCAACTAGTTCAACAATTACGCTAATCCTTAATGTTTTTGAACCAATTCTTCAAATGTTGACGTGTTTAATCTTAAATATCCAAATGTGATTAGCACTGATACCAAAAGATGATGTGCCTTAAAACCAGATTAAGCACATGCAAAACCAATTTGAAAGACAATCATACAATGTTAATCAAACTAGCTTCCAATCACATGAACTTCTTCTACTCATAAACCGATTTTCACAACAAGGATGTTGATAAATATTGAATATCCAAATGTGATTTCTCTAATACCAAAAGATGATGTTCCTAAAGGGAGTTTAAGCACATGCAAAACCAATTTACAATCCTTGAAGGACAAGATCAAATTCAGATCAAAAGTGAGACAATTTACATGAACCCTAATTGATGGAAGATGACTGAATGATAAAATGAAGGAAATGAAAACTACAACGTTGATAAAATCTTAAATGAATCACTTAATCTACTTAAATTCCAAGAGATTTCCAATCATCAACACACAAAAATAAAATCGTGACCTTTATCACAATAAGGCCAATCCGTGCCACAAAATGTAAGCAAAATTGAAGGTATTAACATGTGCTAAAACCAATCAATCTTATATCATTACAAAAGAAGATACAATTGATGTCAAATTTAGATCAAGAACTAACCTAATCAACCCTAAATATGACTCACTAGTGATGAAAAAGAAACACAACAAAAAGGAATTGATATTACTCACAATTCTCTTTTGTTGCAACTCGCCGCAATTCCATTTTTGGATTGAAATTGATAAGAGCTAATGGATTTAGGATGAACCCTAACCTTTACACGAAAATGTGTTTTGCTACAAATTTCAAAAGCTCTCCCCAAAACCCTACTTAAGCAATATTATACTTTCTTCCTTTACGGTTAAAATGTCCATAAAATTACAACAATGTCACTTTAGGGTGGTCGTCCTAAAACACAAATTACAACCAAATAAAAATGTCCAAAAAACTTACAACATAAATGGTTCTAAGAAATAAATTACAATGTATAAAATAATCTCAACAAGCTATCTCTTTAATGGGATTCATTAATCCAGCTCATCGCTGGTTTAGGTTGGTCTAATGAATAACTCACAGCTGAGTCTTAGTAAGTTTGTCCACCACCCTGTAAAGCTGATAAGTGTGCTTGTTGGAATACACTATACAAGAGTAATAGAGAAGAGGTTAGTATAATAAATAATGTCGAGGTTGATTTGCCCTAATGATAAGTCTTGTAAGATTTTGATTCCTATCATCTCCTTAGGCTTAAAAAAGATTTGTCCTCAAATTTGACAGATCAAATGCAGTAAAGACTCTATATCCACCTAGGAAGCTACCTGAAGAAGTATCATTGTAGAATCCCAATATTTGAAATACCACAAGGGGTGATTGTTTTCTCTCCTCCATTTCTAGGACGTAATCTCATTTGCAACACATATATGATCCATTCTCCGTTGTCTCAACCTGTTCCACTAATATTTTTAACTCCTTTCTAATTCATCAGTATGTCGCCGATCTTCTTAGTCCTCTAATGGTTGGCTCAACTGCTCATGGCCCTCTGAAACCTCTGAAGGTAGGCACAACAGTCTCTCAACAGTCTGGCCCTCTAGTGATGGGCTCATCTGACTCTAACTCTCAGATACTCTAATGGTTTACTCAACTGCTCATGTGCCTCTAGAACCTCTGAAGGTGAACACAACTGCCTCTGAATAGTTTGGCCTTTGGTGGTCTGCTCATCTGACTCTAACATTTAGGATCCTCTAAAGGTTCGCACATCCGGTCTAACAAGTGTTGTCCTCTATATCTTGGCTCATGTAACTAGGAACCTCTGAAGGTTGGCATATTTGCCTCTGCACAATTTGGTCCTCTGAAGGTTTGATCATGTGGCTATGATCCTCAAGAATCTTTAATGGTTGACTTCTCTGTCTTTGCATCTTCTAAACCTCTAATGGCGACATAGGGTTCAATACTATACGTTTACCACCCTATTGGAACACATAAGTATTTCTATACCCATCATGTAATACCATCTTATCATACAACCATGGCCTGCCATGAAATATATGGGATGTACGCATAGGAAGAATATCACTTTCAAGCTCATCATAGTACTTATCCCCTATACTAAAGGTACCTTAGCCCTTGGGTCACACAAAGACTATCCAGTCATTTAGCCAATGTAATGTATAGGTTCGGGCTGCGGGATAGTTCAAGTTTCAACTTCGATACTAATGATGCAGCTACAACATTAGTACAACTACCACCATTAATAATAATTATGCACAAATTTCCTTGTATGCTACAAGAAGAATGGGAACAAGTTTTCTCTTTGTCTATCATCAATGTTAGATAAGAAGTTACTACTTGATGTACCAAAGTAGTAGAAGTTATGCACATTATTTGACATGGTCATTAACTAACTTCAACAAGTTAATAACACACTTCACTACTAGCACCACAACAACAAACCCTTACTTACCCATGGTGCTCACACTTCAATCAACATAAGAAATGCTTATTGTTACTTCAAGCAAAGTCAAGTGAAATAATTGAAGCATAATGAAATAATTCTTGGTACTTTAAGTAAAGTTAAATAAATGAAGTAACAAACAATTACTTCAAAGTAGTTTAGAATTAAATTCAACTACAAGTGTTTAAGTAATGAATTCAATTACTTTCACACTTTAATGACTGTTTGAATTCAAATTCTACTACTCAACTTTCGTTTTCTTGTTTTAGTTTCACACTAGTTAACTTCACAATGGGTAGCATCTCAACACAAGCACAAATGCACAACTTCACTGCCACAAACTCCCCTTTGTCTAGGTTCCATAATGTTCACGCCACCAATGACAATTATTTATGCAACACACATAACAACTAATGCCAAATATACACACCCTTCACTAAATTTACAAAAAGACAACTCTACACACACACCTCTTCAAGTTACAGTGCACTTCCCCACTTTCACACAATATAACAAACCACAACTACAACAACAAAGGCAACTCAAATTTCAATTTAAATTGAGTTCAATAATTGCAAGATTCCACAAATGGTAAGGTGCTATTTTAAATATAAATGAACAAACCCATTAAACAATCACTTAATGTATGTTTTGAAATTCAAATTGCTTCCTTAACTCACATGTTAATTCTAAAAATGCAAATCTAAAATCACAATTGCTACTCCTCCAATTTCCGAAAATGCGCAAGACAATTCACACTCTTCCAATTGATCATAAAGGATCAACACTCTTTCTCCTCACGTCTACTTCAAGATACTATACACTCACGACCAATGATCAAAGGTAGCCAAGAATGTTACAAGTCTCCAAGTGTACAACACTAAAACAACAAGATAGCACCTTAACAACACAAGGAATAAAATGCAACTCCACTTCACATTTCGGATCAATGTGCTAATTCAACAACCTATAATTTCCAAATTCCAAATTGAATCAACCCCTTCTCTTAAACCTCAAGCTCTGATGCCAAATTATGATGTGCCTAAAACCAAGTTTAAGCACACAAAAACCAAGATTGAAAGACAATTAGACAATGTCAATCAACTAGTTCAACAATTGCACGAATCCTCAATGTTTATGAACCAATTCTTCAAATGTTAAACGTGTCAATCTTAAACATCCAAATGTGATTACTTTGATACCAAAATGATAATGCCTAAAACCAAGATTAAGCACATGCAAAACCAATTTGAAAGACAATCAACAATTCAATCAAACTAGCTTCCAATCACATAGACATCTTCTACTCATAAACCGATTTCCACAACAAGGATGTGATCAATATTGAATATCCAAATGTGATTGATCTAATACCAAAAGATAATGTGCTTAAAAGGGAGTTTAGGCACATGCAAAACCAATTTACAATCCCTAAAGGAGAAGATCAAATTTAGTTCAAAAGTGAGACAATTTGTGTTAACCCTAATTGATGGAAGATGATCTGAATGATAAAATCAAGGAAACGAAAACTACAAAGTTGATAAATTCTCAATTGAATCACTTAATCAACTTAAATTCCAAGAGATTTCCAATCATCAACACACAAAAATAAAGTCGTGACCTTCCTCACAACATGACCAATCTATGCCACAAAATGTAAGCAAAATTGAAGGTATTAACAAGTGCTAAATCCAATCAATCTTATATCATTACAAAAGAGATACAATTGATATCAAATTAAGATCAAGAACTAACCTAATCAACCTTAAATATGACTCACTAGTGATGAAAAAGGAAACAAAACAAAAAGAAATTGATATTATTCACATTTTTTTTGTTGCAACTCGCCACAATTCCAATTTTTGGATTGGAATTGATAAGAGCTAATGGATTTAGGATAAACCCTAACCCTCACACGAAAATGTGTTTACGGCAAATTTCAAATGTTTGTCCCTAAAACCTCACTTAAGCAAGTATTTATACTTGCTCCTTTAGGGTTAAATTGTCCACAAAATTACAACTATGCCACTTTAGGGTGGCGATCCTAAAACACAAATTACAACAAAAAAAAAAAATATCCCAAAGATTTACAACATAAATGGTTCCAAGAAATAAATTACAAGTACAAAATAATCTTCAAGAAGCTATCACTTCAATGGATTCGTCGATCCAGCTCCATCGTCGTTTAGGTCGGTCCATGAATAACCTATAAGCTGAGTCTTAGTGAGTTTGTCCACCGCCCTGTAAAGTATAATAAGTATGCCTATTGGAATACACAATACAAGAGTAATAGAAAAGAGGTTAGTATATAAATACATTGGGGTTGATTTTGCTCGAAAAGGAACCTCATCACCGAGATTTGAAATCCCATGGCTCTTGCTCTAACGATAGGTCTTATAGGATTTTGATTCCTATCATCTCCTCGAGCCTTAAAAAGATTTTTCTTCAAATCTAACAGATCAAATGCAGTAAAGACTCTGTATCCTCCTAGCAAGCTATCTAAAGAAGTATCACTATAGAATCCCAATATTTGAAATACCATAGGGGGTGATTGCTTTCTCTCTTCCATTTCTAGATGTATCTTATCTACAACACATATAATGATCCATTATCCACTACAGTCTCCCCTGTCTCAACTCATTTCACTGATATTTTTACCTCCTTTTTGTAATTCATCTATATGTCGCTGACCCTCATGGTCCCTAATGGTTAGCTTAACTGCTCATGTCCCTCTAAAACGTCTAAAGGTGGACACAACAGTCTCTAAATAGTCTGGCCCTCTAGTGATGGGCTCATCTGACTCTGACCCTCAGGATCCTCTAATGGTTTACTCAACTGCTCATGAGCCTTTAGAACCTTTGAAGGTGAACACAACTACCTTTGAACATTTGGTCCTCTAGTGGTCTGCTCATCTGAACACTGGCCCTTAGATCCTTTAAAGGTTGGCACATCTGTGTTTGACAAGTGTTGTCCTCTGTATGTAAACTCATGTAACTAGGAACCTCTAAAGGTTGGTGATGTGCTCAAATCAAGTTCAAGCACAACAATGACTCAGAAAAACAACTCACAATTCAATCACAAAACTGGTCCAATGTGGATGACAATTTACGTGAAAGCTTTGGAGATTTGATGGAAAACCAATGATCAAATGATGTAATTACAATCCCTATTTGTAATCTTCACCAAGTGAAAACAAAATTGATTGAGAACCACGTGAAAATCAGATCAAAATGGAAGCATCAAAACCGAGATTTCCACTCTTCCTTCAATTCCAATGCACACCAACACTAAAATGATATATAGTTTAAGTACTAAAAGAACAATCAATCTTAACAAGACAATTGTCACGAATTTCATTCACAAATAAGTCCAATAAACTTCAAATCTACTCTAGATATGACTCGCTAGAGAAGAAGTGAAAAACAACAAAGAAAGAAATCGATATGACTCACAATTTCTCCTTGTCACACTCACCACAATTCCATTCTTGGGTTGAAATTGATAAGAGGTTTTGAACTAGGATGAACCCTAATTCCCACACGTGAAGTGCTAGTGTATAATCTGCAAAATGGCCTCCTTAAACCCTACTATAAGCAAGTATTTATACTTGCTACTCCTAGGGTATAGAAAATGGTCAAAATTACAAGTTTGCCACTTTTAAGGTGGCTAGTTCTAAATGAAAATTACAAGAAAATGAAAGTGTCCCAAAAGAAAATTTACAACATATAAATAGTCCCATAAAAGGAGAAATATATAGAAGAAATGCTCCTTCATAATGCCGGTCTTCAAGAAACTTTTGAATTAGGTTCCATTGAAAACCCTGATTTGCTCAGTAGTATAGGTGTTTTTGCATCTTGTAGGACTAATAAGTGAACCTGCTGAAATTACCAAAATTAATAATGTAAAGATATAGGAAGTAGGTTAGTTTTCTCAATATAGGTTTCTCTAGCAAAACCCTCAAAGCTAGATTATGGAGACCCTTAGCTCGGCCCTGATGATAGGTCTTAGAGGAGTTGATTCCTATTAGTTGGCTATTTGCCTCTCCACAATTTGGTCCTTTGAAGGTTTGATCATGTGGCTATGATCCTTAGAATCTTTTTATGGTTGAGTATCTGTCTTTGCATCTTCTGGACCTCTAATGGTGATATAGGGTTCAATACTATACGTTTACCATCTTGTTGGAACATATAAGTATTTCTATACCCATTATGTAATACCATCCTGTCATACAACCATGGCCTGCTAAGTAATATATAAGATGTATGCATAGGAATAATATCACACTCAAGCTCATCATAGTACTTATACCTTATACTGAAGGGTACCTTAGCCCTTGGGTCACACAAAAACTATCCTGGTCATTTAGCTAATGTAATGTATAGGTTAGTTTTCAAGTTTCAACATCGATACTAATGATGCACCTAAAACATTAGTACAACTACCACCATTGATAATAATTACGCACAAATTTCCTTGTACCTTACAAGAAGTATGGAACAGTTTTCTCTTTGTCCATCATCAATGGTTGGATAGAGAAGTTACTACTTGATGTACCAAAGTAGTAGAAGTGTGCACCTTATTGACATGTTATTAACTAACTTCAACAAGTTAATAACACACTTCACTACTAGTGCCACAACAACAAACCCTTACACACCTACGGTGCTCACACTTTAATCAATACATGAAAATGCTTGTTGTTACTTCAAGCAAAGTCAAGTGAAATATTGAAGCACAATCAATAATCTTGATACTTCAAGTAAAGTTAAATAAATGTAGTACACACAATTACTTCTAAGTAGTTTAGAATTAAATTCAACTACAACTGCTTAAGTAATGAATTCAATTACTTTTTACACTTTAATGACTTGTTTGAATTCAAATTCTACTACTCAACTTTCCTTTTCTTGTATTAGTTTCACACTAATTAACTTCACAATGGGTAGCACCTCAATATAAGCACAAATGCACAACTTTACCGCCATAAAACTCTCCTTTGTCCACGGTTCCATAATGTTCACGCCACCAATAACAATTATTTATATAACACACACACAATTAATGTTAAATATACACACCCTTCACTAAATTTATAAAAACACAACTCTACACACATACCTCTTCAGGTCACAATGCACTTCCCACTTCACACAATATATCGAACCGTAACTACAACAACAAAGGCAGCTCATATTTCAAATTTAAATTGAGTTCAATAATGAAAAGATTCCACAAATGATAAGGAGTTATTTCAAATTCAAATGAGCACACCATTAAACAATCACTTAATGTGTGTTTTGAAATTCAAATTGCTTCCTTAACTCACACTTCAATTCTAAAAATGCAAATCTGAAATCACAATTGCTACTCCTCCAATTCCAAAATGCACAAGACAATTCACACTCCTCCAATTGATCACAAAGGATCAACACTCTTACTCCTCACGTCCACTTGAAGACACTAAACACTCATGGCCAATGATCAAAGAAGTTGAGAATGTTACAATCTCCAAGTGTATAACAACTAAACAACAAGATAACACTTTCAACAACACAAGGAATAAAACGCAACTCCACTTCAGAATTTGATCAATGTACTAATTCAGCAACCCCTAATGATGTGCCTAAAACCAAGTTTAAGCACATGCAAAACCAATTTGAAAGATAAATATACAATGTCAATCAAACTTGCTCCATCACATGAACTTCTTCTACTAATAAACCAATTCCACTAATAAGGATGTGATCAATATTGAATATCGAAATGTGATTTGCTTTGATACCAAAAGATGATGTCCTAAATTAGGGGTTAAGCACATGCAATTGAACAAATTATAAACCTCAATGCACTTGTTCAATCTCAGCTTAAAACTCCAATAATTTGCGTGAACCTTAATGGAGAACAATGAAATCTGAATGCTCTAATTTGCAAAGTAACAATTCCACAAGGATAAAATCGTTCAAACAACACTAAATACAAATGAGTGCCATGTGATTACACACAAAACTACAAGAACTAATTCAAAGATCCACTTCCTAACAAAGTGATCCTCGGTGTAAATGAAGCTAAATTGAAGTTTAAAACTTAAGGGCTAAAACCAATCAATTGTAACAACATGAAATTGATTACAAATGTAATCTAATTAAGTCAATAACAAATCCAATTCAACCCTAGATACAACTCACTAGTGATGAAAAGAAAATTACAACAAGGAAAAATTTGATATTACTCACAAATTAGCCTTGAAGCCACTCACTACAACCTCAAATTGGGATTTGAAATTGATAAGAGTAATTTGTGGAATTAGGCAACCCTTACCCTCAACACGTGAAGTGTGTCTATTTTGGAAAATTTTTGCAAATGTCCCTTAAAACCCTACTAAAGCAGGTATTTATACTTTCTCCTTTTAGGGTTAAAAAGTCCACAAAATTACAACTATGCCACTTTTAGGGTAGCTGGTCCTAAAAGACAATTACATGCAAATGGAAGTGTCTCAAAAGAAGATTACAACTTAAATAGTCTAAAGAAAAAATTATAAATACAAAAATAATAAGAATCCTCAAAGAGCGAATGCATCAAGGCGATGTCGATCAAGCGGGTCATTGGATGAGAATCTGATGATGTCCCTTTGCGATCAACAAATGAAAGTCATTTGGCATCCCGTAGAGAAATATTATTCTACTTGTAAGATTTTTACTCAAATATTTATAGGTAAAAGAAATAAAGGAAAAACATGAGTGATTTGGATCATCATCTAAATTAAGTTCTATAACCATCTAGGTTGTTGGAAAAAATTCTCATCATTAACTTTTTAAATGATGCAGGTGATTCAAGGACGAATCTTTTCGAAGAAGGAGGGAATGATGAGGATAAACCCTAGCATTAAAAATTAGTGAGCTAAAGTCCAATGACCCGCTACATGGTATTGGAGGTCTAATGAACACAGCTAAAACTAAGTAGGTGAGTAAGCTTTGTAAGGATTAGTCATAGATTTATAGGAAAGGAACCAAGTAACACTAAAGGAGAATCGCCCTTTTATTGACTTGATTCAAGCTTCCACAGAGGTGTGCAAAGAAAATGAGAGCCTTAGTATAAATTAGTTTTAAAAGGAAATTGAACCGAAGTAAGACCTTTGTTTTTTTTTTTCTATTTTTTTTGTAATTTTTTTCGGCCCTTCTTAAGTCAAGGCCGATTTTTTTTATGTTTGGAAAATTAGATTTTTTTTTTTGTAAGACTATAAAAGCTCCTCATGAGGAAGGGGCAACACTTTTTGAATCATTTGTTTAGAATACACAAATTGAGAGACACTCTCTCTTGTTCTTTGAGAACAACTCACCGATTCTTCGATCTAAACGCTTGGGGAAATCAATTGATAACTGTGGTTCAATCAACAAGTGTGGTTAGGGTCTAGTTCCGTTCATAGCTTGTTTAAGATGATTCTTTGGGGATTCGATTCAAATCACGATCGTCGGGTCCTAGGTTTAATATACCTAGGATTTTACATCAACCTTCTTGATAACGCATTAGCAACCACCCTTTTCTTCACCTTGCTATACTTGATGAAAATATGGGAATGTCTCAAATGAATTCCACCCACTTCACTGCCTTTTATTTAGCTTATCTTGACTCTTCAAATGTTTAAACTCTCATGATTAGTGTACACCATAAATTCCTTAGGCTAAAGATAATGCTGCTACGTCTACAAAGCTCGAACCAAGGCATATAGTTCCTTATCGTATGTTGGATACTTTAAAGCTATTTCCCACTTAACTTCTCATTAAAATACATTAGAAAGCCTTCGATCTGTATTAAAATAGCTCCAATTCCTATGGCACTAGCATCACATTCAATTTTAAACATTTTAGCAAAGTTAGGCAAACAATCATGGTGAAATTACACAATTTTATCCTTAAGTTCATTGAAAGCATGTTCTTGTGCATCACCCCAAACAAATCCAACATTTTTTTTTAACTAATTCATTTAAAGGTGCAGCTATGGTATTGAAATCCCTAATGAATTTCCTATAGAATCCAGCATGACCATGAAAACTCCTCACCTCACTTGCATTCTTAGGTCTAAGCCACTCCTTAATAGCCTTAACCTTCTCCTCATTAACCTCAACTCCCCGTTTAGATACTACAAAACCCAGAAAATTAATCTTTTCCATGCAAAAGCAGACTTCCTAAGATTAGCATATAACTTTTCCTCTTTAAGTTTTTCTAGTAAACCCGTTACACATGTAGAATATGATCATCCAAACACTTGAGTAATTAAAATATCATCAAAAAATACTATGACAAATTTACCTAAGTACTCCACAACATAAGATTCATCAAATGAAAAAAAGTGTTAGGTGGGATTATAAGACCAAATGGGATGACAAGCCACTCATACAAGCTATATTTAGTCTTAAATGTAGTTTTCCATTCATCTCCAACTTTCAAAGTGGATTTGATAGTGACCAAATTTCAAATCAATTTTAGTAAACAAGCAAGAACCATATAATTTCATCAAAAATATCATCTAACCAAGGGATAGGATGACGATACTTTACAGTGATTTTATTAATGGCTTGTAGTTTACACTGTGAAGTCCCAAAAATTTCGAAAAGACTATACAAAAATTAAAGAAAATAAGAAGAATAATAAATACTTCTAGGCCGGGGTAGTGAAATGACAATCTTGCTAAATTAAAAAACTTTGATAAGTGTAGAACGAAAATTCAAACATTGCGACGATAAATATTATTTTAATAATTTGTGATAATAATAGTTTTAAAAATAAAACAATTAGAAAGAACAACCTTTACAAAGAAAGAAGATAACAAACTTTAAAAAAATTAAATTAATGAAATATATTACCGATTAAGTCTAGGAAGCAAAGTATTGAAAAATATTCGTATATAGGTATATAAATAGATAAATAAAAATAATTGCAAGTCCTAACGTTTAGTTCGAGTAATAAAATTAAAAGAATAAATTCTTTAAAACAAAATTTTTTCAAATAATATTTGTGAAATAAGAAAATTATTGAAACTATGGGTTTTGGGAATTTTAAATGAAAATTTAGAGTAAATGTTTATGTTTGAATAATTAAATTAACTTAGACATAAGCTTTCATAATAAAATGCTAAAAATATAAAATTTAAAGATATTTTTGTGTGTGAGTGGAATATTAAAATAGGGACATTATAATAATAATATAATATAAATATATATATACACAACTATAACAAAAAAAAAATCTGGAAATGTCTGCCGTATCCTGTTCGGGCCCTTCTTCCACGACATCAACGATAGTAGGCACAGCAGCAGTAGCATTAGGCCCTCAGGTCTTTTCTCCATCTCTTCTCTCTCCCTTTATTTTTCTTTTCTTTCTTTTCCTTCTTCTTCTTCTTCTTCTTCCCCTCTTCTTCTTTTTTTCTCTTGGATCGCATCTCCCCACCATTCCCCTATCCTGCAATCCCCTTTTCTTCCTGCTTCCTCCTTTCTGTTTCGTATCCCTTCACTCTCTCTCTCTATCTCACAAACACCTCCCCTCATCTACTATACGCATATGTCGCATCCCAATCTTAACCCCGACTACTCTTTACCACGAGAATGATGACTCACTCCGCCGCTTCACTATTACTCTCCACCTACACCCCATTGAAATTTCCCCCTCCTCCTTTGCTGCAACTCCCCCGCTACCGCCTCACAAAACCTTTCACCGCCCCCTTACAAGGAAAAGGGGAAACCCCCTACCAACAAATTAAAAAATGTGAGAGGGGCTTTTGCAAAATCATCTGAAACTTTTACTCATTGATGTGTAGGGCATATTAAGCTTTACTTGAATTATGAAAATAGCTCTCTTCCATGATGTACGCTATTGATGCTTGGATTTGGAAAAATTGGGGTTTTTATTTGGGGGGAAATTTAAGAATATGAGAATAACCAACGATATTATTCAGGTCAAATATATAGACTATTTGTTAAGGTTACCATGCTTTAACAAAAATTCCCCATATTAATGAATGTTTGGGTTACCCTTGGTTTCAACTTTTGGTCCTTCCCTATCAGGGATGTTCCGGGAAGATCACTGTTGTCCTGGGAAAAGAAGTGTAAGGTTAGGTGCTTGCATGATACCTTAAACCTTTTTAAACGTGAGCTCCCAACATTCCCACGTACTAGAAATCCCAGTCTAAAAAGATTTATGTTCCGTGATGAACTCCAGAAAGTAGGGATGCAAAACAAACAAGGGAAATGCCAGAGGAAAAAAACAAAGTGACTTTAAGTTGGCACTTTTTTCGCATTTTGTAAAACGCAAAAGTTGTGAAAAGTAAAGTAAAGGGAGAAAGAGAGGGTCAATAGTGCTTTCGAAGCATTTTATATGGCCCCTAAGGTGGAGATTTTCCTTTTGCAACCCTGTAAGGTGTGTGATAAGTCGCAAATACCCTTATCTAAGTAATGAAATTGTGCTTTTTTGTTAATTTTTAGATGATTTTTAAGAAAAGGATGCTTAAAGGAAGAAAAGTTTTAAATTTTAGGACTTTTAAAGTATTTTTAGCTAAGGGGGAAATTTTGAAAGTCAATCGTTTTGGGAAAGGGAAATTTATACATTACATTGAAGAGAAAGAATTTTGGAAAGTACACAACGAAACACGCCCATGTACTTTTCTTGGTATATTTAAGCGGATGTCGAAAGACACGAGCAAAGTAAAACCCCTGACTTTTCTTGTGATCTAAATTTTGCTTCTGTTCAAAGTGTTTTAAATACCACCAATGTACACTCCCATGTACTTGCTCTGATATCCTAAAGGGCCTTTGGGAAGCAAGCCTGAATAAACGAAAGATACACTACTCGTGTTTTCCCCCGGATATATTCAAACCGGGGGACACAAAATAGACCCTTTTTGTTTGCCCTAGAAAATAGGTTACGAATTTTTACTTTTTTGACCTAAACAGTAGGGGGGAAAAGGATTCTGTCAAT
>JBBMOL010003040.1:0-18929 GCA_037954665.1 Laguncularia racemosa | reverse complement strand
TTTCTAACAAAATTAAAAACGTTTAATGACAAATTTACTGTTAATTAAGGGTTAATTAACAACAACTTAATTTTACAACTATGTTTTACAAAAAACACAAAAAAATATTACATTTATATCAACACAAAATTTTTCACTAATTAATTTAATGACATGTTAATGAAAAAATTACTATTACTTGACGGTTAATTAACAACAAAAATTTTAACAATTACTTTTACAAAAAATTACATTATAATAACACACAAAGAATATTTCATTATAATAATACAAATTTTTTTCCTAATTAATTTTCTAATGATTAGTTAATGACTAATCAACAACTAATTAGTTCATCATTAACGATTACTTTACAATAATTTTCATAACTACAATTAAGACATTTCATTTATTATAAAAATCCCAAATTTTTTTTATTAATTCATTTTTGTAATGTTAATTAGTGATATATTAACAATTAATGAAGTACTAATTAATGATTAATTAATAATTTTTGATATTTTAATAAAAATAGTAGAGCACAAATAATTGCTTTTAAATTTTTTAAATTTGCATTGCTACAAAGTAATATAATAGGAAAAAAATTATTTTTTTCTCAAGAAAACCATACCGAAAATATTGCTTCACTAAAAAAGTTGGAAAAAATATTCTAAGATATTTCTACACATGTAGTTGAATAAGTTAAACCTACATAAAACAAAAATTAAGAAAATAGAAAACTTGAAATTATGTGAAAGAGAAGAATGGAAGAGAAAATTGAAAAAATTTGAAAATGATTAATTATAAATTTAAGAATTTTTATTTATATTACAAAATGTGAGTGCAAATTTTTTCTTATGCATTGGAGATCACATGTTGTGATACTATGCAAATTTGCAGTATCACTTATAATAATTTTTATAGGTTGTGTATTATTTTATAATAATTTTAAAAGTTTGCAGTATAGGTTTGCAAGATTCCATTACATGATTGAATTTAGTGAAGTTTAATGCTAAAAAAATATTACACAATACAATTGTACTAGAGGTTTTGACCTTGTTCACACCTTCAATAACAAATTGTATTAAAAGCGCAAACCCAATGTACGCCTTTAGATTTGCAAATTTTGGAAAACACAATAGTTTAAAAATCTCATGAGAAATGGTCTTTATATCTTATCAACTTCTAGATTCGTATTCAACATCAAGCATTTAACTTCAATCATGACCTTTAAATTGATTTCAAAAATCAATTTCCCTTTTTGCAAATTAGAATAAAAAGAAAAAAATAAACAATTTATTGCATATATTATGGTATCATACAAATTTGTAAAACATAAAATATCATATAAAAGCAAACTAAAAATAAAGAAAAAGCGTTTCAGTTCAAGTTAAGTGGTTAGTTTTAGTTCAACTTCTAAATCAAACCATGAATTATTTGGAGCTTCTTCAAACAAATCAAAATATAAAAGAAATGCATTTTATGGTTTAATTTGATTCCCCAATTTAGTTTTGGGTTTTATTTTATGAAAATCTACTCTGATCTATTTTTATGGTAACTTTTATTTCATATTTTATATTATATATATATATATATACATTGAACTAAATTAGAAACCTTCACCTTTTTCATCATATGTTACAGGTTGAAACAACAAAAAATAATTTTAAAACAAAATATCTTCTATTTGCATTATGTTTTAAAACGATCCCAAAAGGATAAGGCAAAAAGTACTCGATCAGGTTTTTCATTGTTGAACCAAATCTGGTTTTCATTGTTCAGGAATACCACATAACCACCAAACCGACCTTTGGAGCTAAGGACCTTACATTCAGAGTATAAAAGCAACTAGACCATGTGAACACATTTGACAGGCAAAAAAAATTATGTCAACTTGGCTTCATCCGGGGGGAGCACCCATGCCAATTACTTTTTCCAAGGAAACTTCCCTGAAAACAAGGGCACTCAGAGAAGAAAGGCTCACGGAATATGTAACTCATGCTCCCTAAAAGCACTTAAATTAATGTCTTCGCCATCCAACTTGCCATAAGAAAAGGAAAAAACAAAAAACCCAAACCCCAAGGTTTTGTCAACTTGTATTGATACCTAAACCATCCAAAAAATTGATCATATACCGAATGGGAAAATACCGAAAACCCGAGCGAGGCTTCTTTAATGTTCTCTAGCAGTAATTCAAGACCCTTTTATATTCTCAGTTCATGTGGTGGGGATATTTGTTTTTTAGGCATGTTGAATTTATCTAGATGCTGAAAAATTTTTTTTTTCCAGCATATGCAACAATATTTTGATTAGTTTTTATTGGTTATTCTATACAAACATTCTAAGAAAAAGGGAGATAGAGTAGCAAGCTCTCAGGTTAAGAGATTTTAATTATTAAGATTATTTTTTATTTTTAAAATATCCTATGATATTATATAATAAAATCATATTTCTTCAATCTCACTAGTAATTAACTATAATTTTAGCGAGGATATCTAGAGGGTCCAAATCCAACATGCTTAGTGTTTTAAACCAAAATTAAAATTTTCTATTCATATTTATGAGTGAAATTGTTAATTACTCAAATATATATATATATATATGTGAGTATTTTATATTAATATATAATATTATTTGCTAAGGGTAAAAATGGTAAATAGTTTAAAGTAGTAGGGGCAGATAGTTTTTGCAATTGAGTATATATATCCTTTTTACCCAAGTTTAGCACTTTTCCCTCATTTATACACCTCACAGAACCCTAAATACACTTTGTAGAAATCTAAAGAGAGAAAAGGACAAGCAAGTGCTACAATCCACCAACTAGTTAAGGTGAGTAGATTGATCAATAACAATTGATCACTAAATTCGTGTACATCGTAAAGCGAAAATTATCGTTTAAGGTCATTTACAGATCTAGATCAATCCATGATACATAAAGGATGAAACAAGTGATTCACTCATCACGATAATGATTCAGGTCAAGTAAGTGTATCTAACTAGTGTATTACATTGTAAATTTTATGTTAGATAGATCAATTAGGTTGAATTGATTAGAAATTAGGCTAAGGGATCAATTTACAAAGTGAACCGAGAGATACACGGCCTCCCAACATTACCGTGTTTGAAACCGAATTGAAAATCTAAAGTGAATAGAGAGATACACAGCCTCTCAACACAACCATGTTGAGACAGTGTTGAAAAAAAAAAAACATCATGACCGTGTTGAGGTCGTGTTGATGAATAGTGAACAGAGAGATACATGACTTTTCAACATGACCATGTTGAGACCGTGTTGAAAAAAAACAAAAAAGAGAAATGTATACGGCCTTTGGCATGATCGCGTGCTACCCCGTATTCAACTACACGACCTCCAACATGACCGTGTTGAATTGAAAAGCGTCTATTCTTCTTTTGATATTTATAGGAATACAATTCTAAAAGCAAATAATTTGAATCATGTATAGGTTTAGGAGATTTGTGAAGCTATAAAAATATAAGATAAACCAAGTATTACAATTCAGGTACGTGTATGCCATGTTTATTGGTTGTGCTTGATAAATTAGATTTTTCTATGTGGGTTTAATATTATTATAAATGAACCGAGTTGTGTGTGCATGTGATTATGAATTGCTGGGTCTAAGAAACCAAGTGTGGGTCGGTGTTCTTAGGGTAACACTCAATGATTGGTATGTGACGTTGTCCCTAGTGGAGTTCTGTACCGAAATGATCTGAATCTTATGTGGAAGGTTGTATGTGGAAGATTGTGATGTGAAATGTTGTGATGTAGAACGCTGTGATGTGTATTGTGAAAGGTTGAAGTTATATGGACTCATGGACAGTGGGGAGCACCCACTGTCATATATATATATATTATTATATATGGTTGTAGAAGGTTGATGTGTAAAGACTCATGGACTCATGGATAGTAGGGAGTACTCGCTGTCGTATATATATTATTATATATGGTAAGAGACTCATGGATAAAAATGAATACCTTTGTCATATATATATATATGTATGTATATATTGCTTGTGGATAGATTATGAAAGGATGTTTATGAATGTGAAGTGTGAAGATATTTATGATAAGATTGTATATCAACTAAAGATTGTGAAAGATAATAAAATTATGTATGAATATTATAATGCACCTTGCATGTGTTATTGTTTCTAGCATAGCATGTGTGTGTGTGTGTAGGTATGCACTGTACTAGCATTAGCTTACCCCTCATGGAAAAATTTTTTGTCGCAAATGCTATAGGAGAGATCATTGGATATGAGGAAACTCTAATAGAAACAAATCAACATACAGAAGAGAATGTGGAGTACGTGTATTATGACGATTAGGATCCCGATGAAGAGAAAGGAGAATATGGAATAATTTGTAATTGTGATTTAGATTATCATGTTATTTAAATTGTTGCAGGCTTCCACTATGTTTAAATTGAGGAAACTGAATAGAAATTATGTTTAGGAGGATATACATTTCTTTAAAAAAAATTGTTGTATTATTGAAGTTTATGAATACTTCCTCTATAGTAATTTAAGAGGTTTTAGTAATTATCTTGAATAATTGAAAGATTTTTTGGAGGATTGAAGCAATTGAGCCTTTACGTGTCTTCTAGTATTGAAGACACGTGGCTAGCCATAGTATTACCCAGGTTTTGGGCCATTATAGCTTAGGTGGTATTAGAGCATAGGTTGATAATCCTTAGAAGCTTAGGCTTTGATCAAAAGAATGTAAGTTTATGATCTTTAGAGCTTAGCTTGATGAATTTATAAATTGCATAGATTTGATGATCTTTAGAATTTAGTGAGGATCAATAGTATAAGTTTAAACAATAGAAAGTAAGTCATGCTCTTTGGATGAATTTGGTATTGGATTTGTAGGATAAGGACATATTACCGAGAGTGGTTTGAAAATGAGACTGATATTACTGATTCATGAACTCCTTCAATAATATTGAAAATATCATCTTTAAATTTTTCATACTCTAAGGAATGTATATATATTCCTATATCATTCTTCACTATTGTATTTTGTTTTGTAGAATGCTTAGGAGAATTTCAGGACCAGGATCATTCTCAAGAGTCAGAGGTGATGCTCTTAATAACAAAATGCCCCCTAGCTCCTCATCAAGGACAAGGAGGGAATGAGGTGAATGCTGCACAAATGCTAGAGGTTATCAATACTCTAGTAGGAGTAGTGGCACAGCAACAGCAACAAATACCACACATGCAAGTGCTAAACACGAGATAGGCCTAGATGATGGGAGAGATTAGAGAGAGGCTAGCTAGAGAAATGGGTTTGGACTATTTTGTTAGAATTGTCAAGGAATTTAGGCCTAAGGTTGATGATCCAATAGATGTTGAACAGTGGATCAATGAACTAGAAAAAAACTTTTGAAGCGCTGGGGATAACTGAAGGTAAAAGGAAAAATTATGCAGTGTATCTCTAAGAAGCTCAGCTTCTGAATGGTGGTTGAGTGTTTCTAGACTCACCAAAGTTAATTCACTTATGATAGGTTGAAAGAGATGTTGTATGAGCAGTATTTTCTAACCACCATTAGGGATAGAATGCAAGCATCATACTACAATTGCTCCTAGGGAAAGAGATTGGTAGATGAATATGAGACGAAACTCAACCGTTTGATGAAGTTCATGCCATCTACATTCAGAGCTAATGAGAATTCCATAGCGCATCAGTTTCTATTGGAATTGGAGCTTACATTGTAGATGAGGTAGTTGCCTTCCAATCGAAAAGCTACTCGAAAGTTGTAAATGAAGAAAAACTTTTATAACAAAGTAATAAGAGAACAAACGAAATGAGAACCTTAGGAACAAGAGTGGAATTGGGGAAAAGACCCATTCAGAATATTATAACTCAGGATAAGGGCAAAAGACTTCACATTGTGCAAACTAGATCTATAGTCATAGCAACACCTTCCTCTTAAGCGAAAACCTTATATTTGGACAGAGTAACAAGTGTGGAAGATGTTATCGACCACACAAGCTAAATGAATGCAAATGGGCAAAGGGTGCCTGTTTTTGAAGTGGGATGATGCGATACAATAGCAAAACTTGTTGGGAGAGGTCTATCCCATTGACATTTTGCTTCTTCTACAAACAAAGGAGTTATAGGATGGTGGACTGCTCAGAAAATAGAAAACAGAATCTACAGCCAGCACCAGCAGCAAGAAACCAGACTAGACTAATAATGGTAGACCTCAACAGGTAAGGCCAAGGTAAAGGGCACCATCACAAGTGTTTGCATTAAAGAGACAAGACACTATAAATACACCTTAGTAAGTACACTATTAGTGAATTCTACTGAAGCATATGTATTATTTGATATTGGTACATCACATTCTTGTATATCTAATGCATTTAGAAGTAAATATAATGTATGTAAAGAAGTGTTAAATGTTGTATTAAGCTTGAGTACTCCTATGGGTGTGAATAGGGGATTAAACCAAATATGTAGAAAGGTTTTTTATGGAAGTATGTGGTAAAAAATTGTTTGCAAATCTTTTAGTGTTAGACTAAACGATTTTGATGTATTTTGGGAATGTATTAGTTGATCAGACATCATGCAACATAGATTGTCATGACATGACCTTTCCATTTGAACACTCTAGAAGGAGAACAATTTAAGTTTAAATTGGAAACTTATATGACTAATAGGATTGCCAACTTATGAACTATGGGGTAAAAGTATGATGGAATTAGTAGCAGTTGAAGCTGAAGAGAGGAGGGAAAATTAAGATAGTAGGGGTAATGAAGGAATTTACTGGAGTATTTTCAAATGACCTACTTGATTTACCTCCTGTAAGGGAGATTAAATTCAGCATAGTTCTAGTACGACTCCCATATCAAATGCCCGTCTCGTATGGCACCTACAAAGTTGAAAGAATAAAGGATCAAATATAAGAGCTATTGGACAAGAAGTTTATCAAACCAAGTGTCTCATCTTAGGGTGTGCCGATATTATTTATTAAGAAGAAAGATAACAACATACAATTATGTATAGATTACCAGGAGTTGGAATAAGGTTACAATTAAAAATAAATACCCTCTCCCAAGGATTGACAACTTATTTGATCAATTACAAGGAACTCAAGTCTTTTCAAAAATAGACTTGAGATTCAAGTACTATCAACTGAGGATCAAGGAAGAGGTCATACAGATTCCAAAAGACCACTTTCAGAACTAGATACGGGCATTATGAGTTTTAAGTAATGCTTTTTGGACTCACAAATGCACCAGCGACTTTCATGGATTTAATGAATCGCATTTTTCAGGGAATACTTGAATAAGTTGTCATTGTGTTCATAGATGACATTTTAATATACTCTAGAAATGAAGATCACGAGCAGTACTTGAGGGTAATATTGAGCAAATTGCAAGCAAAAAAGTTATACACCAAGTTTAAGAAGAGTGAATTTTGGCTAAAGCAAGTCACTTTTTTTGGACATGTGATTAGTAAAGATGGATTATCTATAGATCTTGAGAAAATAAGAGCTATAAATGAATGTCCCAAGCTAAAGAGCGTAACAGAAATTAAAAGCTTCTTGGGATTAGTAGGATACTATAGAAGATTTGTGGAAGGATTCTCAAAACTGGCAACCCCTTTAACCAAGTTAACTTAGAAAGGAGTAAAGTTTGTATGGGATGAAACGATGTGAAGTAGCCACATGACATTGAAGGAGAGATTGACTTCTACACCAGTACTTGCACTACCAGTTAGTGGTGAAGATATTTATGGTGTACAATGATTTCCCCCTACCTAAGGGTTTGAATGTATTGATGTAGAATGATAGGGTGGATTGCATACGCATCTAGACAATTGAAGCCTCATGAGAAAATTACCCAAATATAATCTAGAATTAGCTATCATGGTATTTACACTTAAGTTATGAAGACATTATTTGTATGGGGAGAAGTGCAGAATATACACAGATCACAAAACCCTCAAGCACTTCTTGACCTAAAAAGAACTAAATATGAGGCAAAGACACTAGCTAGAGCTAATAAAAGACTATGACTTAGACATCTAGTATCATCCCGAAAAGGCAAACATAGTTGCTGATGCACTTAGTAAAAAGAAGCATGGTAATCTAACAATACTGATCACAACTCAACAGAAAATATTAGAAGATACGTAGAAATTAGACTTAAAGATTGTGACCTAAGAAGTTAAAGCTGGACTCGCCAATTATGAATAAAACCAGTGATAAGTCGCAAAATACCCTTATCTAGAGTAATGAAATTGTGCTTTATTGTTGAATTTTTAGATGATTTGTTGAAGAAAAAGGAGCCAGAGAAAATTATTCGCTTTATCAAAAAAGCAAAAAACCGATTGATTTAACATCATTTGGAATTCAAGGAAAAATCACTGAAGGAAAAATGGTTGATCAAGTCAATAACCCTTTCTCAAGAGCTAAAACAAAAATTTGTTGTGGTTTCCCCCGAATCATCAACGGTTTGATAATAAAGGGCCGATTTAAAATTTTGAGCCACCTAAAACCCAAATTTCCCGTTTTTCCCAGGCCAAACTTGAGGGCGTTAGCTCAAAGCATATCCCCCCCTCGAGTGGAGGAAAATAATTTTGAATTTAAAGGGCCTCCCTGAATTAAGATGGTGAGCAATATACTCAATTTGATGGTTTAAGGATGAAGACCCAAATCCCGCATATCCAACTCTTTCGGGAGATATGAATCCCTTTTAAATTTTAATGGAGGGGGGTGATGTTTGCGATCCGCCTCAGGCTCTTCCCCTTCCCCCCCTTTTTTTTGAAAGGAAGGCTAAGCAGGGGCTGAATTCTTTACCGAGGAACCCTCCTTTAAACACATGGCAAGGTCTGATTAAAAGTTTATGGACAAATTCTTCCCCCCCTTTAAAAAACCCTAAATTTTCGAGCGAGATTTCAAATTATCATCAGTATGACATGGAGACGTTTATAAAACCCTTGGGGGAAAAGTTTAAAAGGGAATAAATGTGGAAAATTTTCCCACACCATGGGATCCTAGAGTGGCTTCAAGTTCAGATTTTTTATAATGGGTTAAAAACTTTAAACGAGACAAACAGTAGATGCCGAGCTGGTGGGACCTTGAACCATAAAAAATCCTTTAAGAAAATTTGACTTTTTTTGAAGACATGGCCGCGAATAATTTTGAATGGTCAAATGGTAGGGGGAGAGAAAAGAAGGGGGAGGCATTCTTTAAGTGGGTGTGGCTACTTCTATCATGTCCAAAGTTGAGGTTTTATCTGGGAAAAATCGACCGGGTTTGGGTGTCTCACAACATTAGCCCGGCTATTGTGGAACCCTTTAGGTGGTGAGGAAGGGGGAAACAGACAAGTTTAAATTTTTTGGGAAACCCAATTCGGGCCCCAAAAAAATCCCCTATAGCAATACTTATAACCCAGGATGGAGAAATCACCCAAATTTTTCTTAGACTAACAACAGTAATATTCAGGAAGGGCAATCCAATCCTTTCCCCCAGGTTAAAAAAAAGGCCAAGGTCCAGAGTTCCCAAAACCCCCACTTGAAAATCTCCTCACAAAATTCATCAAAGGGTTCAGAAGACAGACAAATTTCCCTTTGATTTTATTAAAGAAAAATCCCAAAACCCCCGGCTCTAAGGAAACATGAGGCAAACAATACATAAAACTTAAAACCAGGTCGGTCAGATAGCTAAGCATGGAGAGTTTGTATAGATTACCACAAGCTAAATGACACAACTCGAAAGGATCATTTTCCTCTTCCATTTGTGGGCCAATGCTTGAAAGGTTAGATGGTCATGCATATTACTGTTTCCTCGATGGGATGTCTGGATATTTTCAAAATTTCCTATCGCACCCGAAGACCAGGAAAAGACGACATTCACATGCCCTTTTGGGACCTTCACTTATCGACGCATGCCTTTCGGATTATGCAACGCTCCAGCCACCTTTCAACGATGCATGATGGCTATTTTTGAGGATATGGTAGGAGACAAGATGGAAGTATACATAGATGATTTTTTTGTTTTCGGGAATTCTTTTGATGAATGTCTACACCATCTTGAGTTAGTGTTGCAAAGTTGTGAAGATACTAACTTAGTCCCAAATTTTGAGAAGTGTCATTTTATGGCAAAAGAAGGTATTGGTTTTGGGTTATAAAATCTCCAAGAAAGGCATTTTCAAGGTGAATGGCCAAAGGCTTAAGCATTACTTTTGGGGGCAAAACAGTTTTGAAAAAAAGGAGAGCTGAACCTCATTCTCATCTCTATTTGAGCTCCACCGGTTCATTACGTCGAGTTAATGACGTTAAACAACAGCGCTTCTTGGGAGGCAACCCATGTTGCTTAGGTAAATTTTCTTCTTTACTCTTTACTTTCTTTATTATCACCCATTGGTTTGGAGTAACTTTTGTAGGACAGCAAGCTATAGTGGGGCTAACCAAGTTTTAGATTCTATGAAAGTCACCTTAATAGAGCTTCTTTTAAGCTCTAAGTGTGGGAAAATTCAGGATGGGAGACTTTTTTAAGGGAGTGCAAGATGAAGTGATGACAGGTATGTACTTTTATTGACACAACCAGGTACACTAGTGGTGTATCCGGTTTCTCACACATGCCAGAGGGTGTCTAAATTGACTTTACAATAAAAAAGGAGAATACGTCATGGTTGCCCTCTCGTGCACTTCAAAATATGCTCATTGTGTACATATCAGAGATACACGAATAAGGTACACGCTCATGTAACCTAGTCGTGTATCTGACCCATAGAAGGCACAATTCGATACACGAATAAGGTACACGCTCGTATACCTGGTCGTGTATCTGACCCACAGAACACCCCCTCTATATACACGAACAAGGTACACGCTCGTGTACCTGGTTGTGTTTTTGACTCACAGAATGCTCTCCCACGATACACGAACAAGGTACACGCTCGTGTACCTGGTCGTGTATCTAACCCACAGAATGCTCTCTCACGATACACGAACAAGGTACACGTCGTGTACCTGGTCATGTTATCTAACCCACAGAATGCTCTCCCACGATACACGAACAAGGTACACGCTTGTGACCTAAGAAGTTAAGGCTGGACTCGCCAATTTATGAATACAACCAGTATTAATTGACAGAATAAAAACTACACAATTTGAAGATGTAGGGATATAAGAAATAAAGAAAAGAATGGAAGAGGGAAAGTTGTAGAGTTCAATGAAGATGTAAAGGGTGTTAAGGTATGGTCACAAGCTATGTGTGCTAAATATAGATGAACTGAAGAAAGAGATATTGAAGGAAGCACACTGTTCTTGGTACTCTATACACCCTAGAATTTACCAAGATATATAAAGACCTGAAGAACCATTATTAGTGGAGGAATATGAAGAGAGAAGTGGCTGATTATGTATCTAAGTGTATGACCTACCAATAGATCAAGATAGACATTAGAGACCCATTGGCATGTTACAACCTTTACCTATACTAGAGTGGAAATGAGAACATGTGACCATGGATTTTGTCATAGCACTACCCCGATCGGTGACTAAATTGAATATAGTATGGGTAATTGAGGATCGACTTATAAAATCAGTACACTTCATACCAATAGGTACTAGGTATAAATAGAGAAGCTGGCACAAATTACAACAAAGAAATTGTAAGGTTGCATAGGATACTAGTCTCCATAGTGTCAGATAGAGATATGAGATTTTTGGGAGCTTTTGGAATAGTTTGCACAGAGCTTTGGGACAAAACTACAATTTAGTACGACTTTTCACCTACAGAAGCATGGTTAGTTAAAGCAAACGATTTAAATATTGGAGGATATGTTGAGGCATGTGCATTAGACTTTGATGGAAATTAGGATAAAACATCTGCCCTTAGTGGAGTTCACCTATAATAATAGTTATCAAGCTACCATCCAAATGGCACTATATGAGGTGTTGTACAAAAAGAAAATGCCAATTGTTTGTTACATTAAGATGAGGTGGGTGAGAAACAAATATTGGGACTTGATCTAATGCAAGATGCAGTAAACAAAGTAAATTTGATCAAGCAAAGAATGTAATTTGCCCAAAGCTGCCAAAAGTCATGTCCAAACAAGAGAAGATGCCCATTGGAGTTTCTGGCAAGAGAGCATGTGTTGTTGAAGATTTTTACGTATGAAGGGAGTAATAAGATTTGTACTAAGGGGCAAATTGAACCCTAGATATGTGGGACCCTTTAAAGTCTTAAAGAGAATTGGACCAGTGGCATACAGACTGGCTTTGCCATCAAGTCTAGCTAAAGTACACAATGTATTTCACATTTTCTTGCTAAGGAAATATGTACCAAACCCAAATCAAATCACTGCACTAAAACCTCTACAAGTGTAGCTATATCTCACAATAGTGAAGAGGACCTATCAGAATTGTAGATATTAAAGTGAAATTTTGAGTAGATTATCAAATATTTCAAAGTGCAGTGGAGCAAATCAAACAGAAAGAGAAGCAACTTCGGAATTAAAAGAGGAGATTTAGAAAAAGATACCCAAAATTCTTTAATAATTCAAGCAATTTCCAAGGATGAAAACTCTTGTAAGGGGGGAGAATGTGATTGCTTATAGTGTTTATATATATATATATTATATATAAAATATATATATAGTATTTCATATTAATATATATATATATATATATCTGCTAAGGATAAAATGATAATAGTTTAAAGCAATAAGGGCAAGATAGTCTTTTGCAACTAAGTATATATATCCTTTTTAACTAGGGTTAACACTTTTTCCTCATTTGTACACCTCACAAACCCTAGAAACACTTTATAGAAATCCAAAGAGAGAAAAGGACAAGTAAGTGCTACAATCCACCAACTAGTTTGAGGTGAGTAGATCGATCGATAACAATTGATCGTTAAATTTGTGTACATCGTAAAGTGAGAATTGATGTATTAAGGTCATTTACAGATCTAAATGAATTTGTGATACGCAAGGGACGAAATAGGCGATTCACTCATCACAATAATGATTCGGGTCAAGTAAGTATATCTACTAGTTTTATTACATTGTAAATTTTATGTTAGATAGATCGATTAGGTTGAATTGAATAGAAATCGGCTGGGGGATTGATTTACAAAGTATACAGTGAGATACACGGCCTCTAAACATGACCGTGTTAGAACCGTGTTTAAGACCCAAAGGAACAAAGAGATACATGACCTCCCAACACGATCATGTTGGAACTGTGTTGAAAATCCAAAGTGAATAGAGAGATATATGGTTTCTCAACACAACTGTGTTGAAAAAAAAAAATAAGATGACCTCTCAACATAACCATGTTGAGGTTATGTTGATAAACAGTGAACATAGAGATACTTGATTTCTTAACATGACCATGCTGAGACCGTGTCGAAAAAAAAATGTATACGACCTTTGGTACGGTCGTGTACTACCCAGTATTCAACTATAAGGCCTCCAACATGACCTTGTTGAGTTGAGACACGTCTATTTTCCTTTGATATTTATAGGAATACAATTCTAAAAGCAAATAATTTAAATCATGTATAGGATTGAGAGATTTGTAAAGCTAGAAAATTATAAGACAAACCAATTATTATAATTCAAGTACGTGTATACCATGTTTGTTGGTTGTGCTTGATAAATTAGATTTTTGTATGTGGGATTATTATATTATAAATGAACCAGATTGTGTATGCATGTGATTGTGAATTGTTGGGTCCAATAAACCAAGTGTGGGTCGGTGTTCTTAGGGTAGCACCTCGATGATCTGTATGTAATGTTATCCCTAGTGGAGTCATGTACCGAAATAATTAGGGTCTTATGTGGAAGGTTGTGATGTGTATTGTGAAAGGTTGAAGTGTATGGATTCATGGATTCGTGGATAGTGGGGAGCACCTACTGTCATAATATATATATATATATATATTATTATCATGTATGGTTGTGAAAGGTTGATGTGTGAGGACTCATGGACAGTAGGGAGTATCCGCTATCATATATATTATTATTATTATGTGTGATAAAAAACTCATAGACAAAGAGGAATACCTTTATCATATATATAAATGTATATATATATATATATATATATATATATATATATATATATAGTATATATTGCTTGTGGATTGGTTGTGAAAGGATGTTTATGAATGTGATGTGTGAAGATGTTTATGATAAGATTGTATATCCGCTAAAGATTATGAAAAATAAATAAAATTATGTATAAATATTATGATGTATCTTTCATGTGTTATTGTTTCTGGCATGGCATGTGTGTGTGTATATAGGTATACACTCAACTGGGCATTAGCTCACCTCTCATGGGGATTTTTTTTTAGTTGCAGATGTTACAAAGAGATTGTTAGATATGAGGAAAACTCTAGTAGAAATGAATCAAGATACAGAGGAGAATGTAGAGTATGTGTATTATGACGAGTAGGATCCCAATGAAGAGAAATGAGAATATGAAATAATTTGTAATTTTGATTTAGAATATCTTTTTTATTTAAATTGTTGCATGCTTCCATTGTGTTTAAATTGAGGAAATTGAACATAAATTATGTTTAGAAGGATATACTTTTTCTTTTAAAAAAATTATGATATTGTTAGAGTTTATGATTGCTTTCGTTGTAATAATTTAAGAGATTTATTTATTATCTTGAATAATTGAAAGATAATGTTTAGAGGACTGTAGAAATTGAACTTTTGTATGTCTTCTAATACTAAGGACATGTGGCGGACCGTATTATACTGGGTTTTGGGGCGTTGCAGAAATAAAACTCTATTTGAGGATATGAATTTCTAAAGAAAAACTCTGGATTTCGTCATGGCAAACTAACAATACGACAAATAAACAAAACAATGGATGCTTAAAATACATTATTTGGAGTCGTCTCACGTGTCATGGTTAGAGAGATCGAAAACATCATGCAAATAGACAATGGAACTTGAAATTTAGCCAGTCTCACCAAATCAACGGCCGATTTAGCCTGTCTCATGTTGAGTAGGAAAGAATCTTGTACAGCAAGGACAGCCTAGCTGTCATGCCCCCCAATGCCCTCATCACTTGAAATGTACACTTATTCATATAACTGTTGCCTTTCAACTCTCCTGGATAATCATAATTCACAATACCAGCACCAGTATTAACAATAGTTGGTGAAGTTTTCCTGTCCTGCTTTTGTCGCCGTTTGTGTCCCACCCTTTACACTCTGTCAATAAAAAACAATTAACCCTTTTGAATGTAAGGAAACACTATATATATATATGTCCAACGTGGAGGAACTGAAGTACAAGCAAATTAAGCTATTACTCCTTCGAACAAAATACTCCAGATAGGTTATTTCTATATGTATCATCATCATGAACACGAAGGTCAGTGATAGAGATAGTCCGATCTCGGGGAAGTATTACAAAGGCAGGCTTATTCCTAAGAGAGGTCAGATTAAGTCGAGGATCGCGGCAAATGCTTTGCATTCCATTGTTTCTGTGATGTCGCGAGCGGCTTCACATCAGCAGCCACCACGGGAGAGAAACTACTTCAAGGGCACGTGAAAATTTGTAAATTAGTGGCAAATTTAGTTTGAGATTGTAGCCTTACTCTCTCTGGTGTATGTAATTCAAATTTTTTCTTTTCTCCTTCTCAATTTTCCCTTTTCTTTCATCATTCGTACTTTCCCCTGTGTTCGGATTTATTTATAAAACTTTGTTGTGTGAAGCTTCAAAACCTCACCAAAGTGAAAAGGCGACGATGCTGGCAAGTAGATAAAAACGCGATCGGCAATAATTCTTTGATTAGGTATAGAAAACAGGATCAAGTTGTGTGTCAAACGATATTACTCCGTCCTTCGTCTGACTCAAGTTCTCTAAGCTGAATATTCTCCAACAACACGTTTTATTAATTCAGTTCCCAACTCAACTCAAGTTAGTGTTATGTAATCTTTGTTCTATCGTTGAAATGAATATTTATTCTCTAGTAGAGAGGGGGGGGAAAGAGAGAGAGAGAGAGAGAGAGAGAAAAGTACTGCAACAAAGAAAAGGGAATTGGCTGCCGTATTTTGCCCTCCTTATATTGGAATTTTCTTAAGGTGGCCCTTGTAAATAAAACTCCAGGAAAAAGAAAAAAAAAAAAGAAAAAACAAGGATAAACCATAAACATTCGAAAGATAAAAAAATAATGAAACCTTTAGAAGTAGGAAAATAAAGAAAAACTAAAAAGATATGAAACTAGGGTTGAATAGATAACTCTATTATATATGATACCTACTCATATCATACTCAATCAGGTAGGTTTTAAAATAGGTATTGGGAGGGTCACAAGGTTGGTTTTTGATATAAATTTTTGAAAACTTGCTCTCACATAATAGGATATGGATATGAAGTCTTCCTACCCTATGCCCACCCTACAACCTATATTCTAAATTATATGAGTATAAGTTCTAGGGTTCTCTGTACTTAATATAAAATGTAATTAAATAACATTTATAATAAATAATAAATGATAATATTATAATTTTTTGGTGATAAATATTTTAATAAAAAGGGAAGGAAAAAAGAGTTTAAATTCACAAATTAATAACACTAAATGTTAAATATGAAGTCGCAACCTCTTTCTTTTTCTTTTCCATTCCCATTTTTCTCTTTAACTTTAGGTTTTCAACTCAAGTATTATTCTTTCCTATTTGCTAAATAGTAAGATTGCAAAAATAATCAAGGTTGAAATTTTACTTTTTTTTTAATTTTATATATATTTTATGAGTTCCATAAATTTAATATATGAGGAACTCATAATATGACATATAGATTACTTTTTTAATATCAAATAAATTTGAAATTTATAAGAAAAAAAAAAGATAAAACTTATAAGTTCCAGAAAGTACCCTATACTCTATGGAATTAATACGGTATAAGGTATAAAATGTTTACATGATGCCATAGGAGCAGTTTTGATTCCAAAATTTAGGAACATATACCTTATAGGGTAGAATACAGATAGTACTCCATACCTTACTCACCTTGTACCCGCTCAACCTTACATAAAACAATACGAAGTTGGAAAATGAAAAGGGAAAAGTATATATAAAAAGAAAAGAAAATCTAAAAAAGAAGAGGGAAATAAGAGAAAAGACCCAAAAAAAAAAAGAAACAAAAATGCAAAAGTTGAAAAAAAAAAAGAAAAATTGTAAAAGGTGGCCCTTAGTGGGGTTGAAAGTACCTTTTTAGGAGAGGGAATTTTTTTTCATAGTCAAAAAGCAACTTTTAAAGTTGAAATACATACATACAATTTAATAAAATTAGAGTTTTTACTAAAACAAAATACTGAATTTATCAAAATAATTTTTCTAAGCTTAATCTAACTTGCTAGTTTTTAAAAGCATGAAAATATCAATTTAAGTGAATAGTGGCTTCAAATGGGGCTTTAATTGGATTTAAATTGCTCATTTTATATAAAAAAAAATCAAGTTTAGTGTAAGCTAGACCATGAAAAAATTGAAGCTTGTAATTCTATCAAACTAAAACAATTCATAAATTATTTTTCACATGTCTATATTAAACTCATAAATTACAAAGGGTGAATAACCAATTTTCTAGGAGTCGAGAGGCTTAGGTTAACTACTGGCCTAAAAATTCTCTTGGGCTCAATCTACCCAAGTTAGGAGGCCAATCTTATATATTACTAATGACCATTCCTTGAATGAGAATCAGGCCATGGTCTAATAGTTAAGCTCTCTCTCACACACACATTGGTGACCCATATTTGATACCTACTAATAGTGCTTTAACCCCTAACGCCTTCACCCACACTTATGCACTGGGTGCCCCACTATCTAAAAAGCAAGCATGGGCCTCATCTAAAACAAAAACATCATAATTGCATAAAAAAGATAAAATCAAGTAAATAAAAATAGCACACAAGTTCTAGTTTCCGAATTGCTTTGGAGATTTCCTATTTTGTGATGGGAAATTTTCTAACACTGTCGACCTTTTCAGAACCCAATTTAGATAATGATCCAAATTGCTCATATTTTACCTTATGTCTTTATTTCTAATAAAACATTTGAGAATAATCTTACAGGTACAATGATAATTCTCCATGGGATGCCAATATGTCCTAAACTCCTGTTGGATGCAAAACATTTTTCAAGATAACAATCAAAGACCCACTGCGATTGTTTTCTATTTCGAGGCATTGGATCATGAAAACTTATGTTATTTTGTATCTTGTAATTTTTTTATGAACTATTTTGGTTGTATTTTGGTTTTGGGACACTTTTATTTCCTTGTAATTTTCATTTAGGGTTAGCCACCTTAAAAGTGGCAAACTTGTAATTTTGAGCACTTTTTAACCCTAGGAGTAGCAAGTATAAATACTTGCTTAAGAGAGGGTTTGAGGAGGCCAATTTTTACAGATTTGAGAGGCACATTTCACGTGTGAATTAGGGTTCTTTCCTTAGCTCCAAACTCTTATCAATTTCAACCCAAGAATTGGAATTGTGGCGAGTGCGACGAAGGTGAATTGTGAGTCATATCAATTCAATTTTGTTGTATGTTCATTTCTTCTCTAGTGTGTCATATCTAGGGTAGAATTGGATCTTTCTTGGATCTATTTGTGGTTCTATTTTCGTGAACAACAATCTTGTGAGATTGATTGTTTCATTGAGCACTTGGATTACATACTTCATTGTTATTGCGGCGGTGAACTAGTAATTGAAAGGGAAAGTGGATTTCATTGGTTTATTACTTTCTTTGATCTGATCTCCACGTGATATTTCAATCCTTATTGTGGTTATTTGGTTAATGTTATCAATAGAGATTACAATTAAATCATTTGAACAACATTTTCCATCAAATATCTTCAAAGGTGTCACGAGATTGCTACTAGTGGACCGATTTTTGTATTAGATTTGAGATTTTTTTCTTGAGTCTTTTTATGTGCTTCCAGTGGG
>JBBMOL010003039.1:0-18940 GCA_037954665.1 Laguncularia racemosa | reverse complement strand
CGGGTACTCGAACATTGGCTCGGGATTTTCCACCCTTCTTACCCTAAAAACGGGCCCCCTCGCCCTTAAAAACCGTAACCATCTTTCGCTAACCTACCTCCTCCTCCCTGGGGACCAAAAAGGGGGTTATACGGGAATATTCCCCTGTTGTCCATCGACTCGCCTTTGGGCCGACTTAGGCCCTGACTCACCCTCCTACAACCTTGCAAACCCTTAGGTTTTCGGGGTTTGGGATTCTCCCCAAATTTTTGCGTTCTCAAGCCGACTTCCCCTTTCCGCTTGTCCCCCCCGCCCCCGGGGGTGCCCCAAGGCGGAACCCCCCTCAGCTTTTTTCACCACCTTGGGAGATCGCTTACCCCTTCACTTCCCGGGGCCTCGACAGTGACATTACGCACTCTTTCAATTTGCTTCTACAAAACCTCCGGGCTGTCTCCCCCCCTCCCCCTTTTCACTGAGGGGTCATTTGGGGGCCTTAGCTGGGACCCGGGTGTTTCCCTCCACGAAAGTTTACCCCCCATCTCTCCGGCCACCTTGACCCCATTATTTTGGGTCATATCGTTTTCAATTTGCCTCGATTTTCCCCTCCGGCCCCCCGAAACATCTTTCCCCCGACCCCATAAACTTCCCCAAGCATTTGGGGGAAACCAGCTCTCGGGGTTCGAGTGGCTTTTCACCCCAAACCCAAAACTCACCCGCTATTTTTCAACATCTTCGGTTCGGACCTCCACTTAGTTTCCCCCAAAGTTTCACCCGGGGTCAGGATAGATCACCGGGTTGGGGCTAACAGTGACTTCCCTATAAATCGCTTGCTACGGCCCCGGGGGGTTCCCTTAACCAAAACCACTCTATGGCGCCCTCTTTTTCAACACACGCGGCAGAGCCCTTTCTCCCTCGGGAGCTTTAGGGTTTCATTTTCTTTTTCACTCCCAGGGGGGTTTTTTTCCCCCTTCCCTAGGGACTACTTCGCTATCGGTCACCCGGTGTTTTACCCTTTGCAAGGGGGTCTTGCGTTTCACAGGGGTTCCAGGCCCATCAAACTGGGGTAAGCGTAAGCGTGATGCTTTGGGCTTTTGGATACCCCACTGGGTGCAGCACTCCCTTTCGCCTACAGCCCGCTTGTATTGCCTCCCCAACCCCCTTTTCACGGTTTGGCTCTCCCATTCGCTCGCCCACGGGAAACGCTTTTTCTTTCTTTTCCTCTTATAAGAGTTTCAGTTCGCCATTTTCTCGCCCCCCAGGGGTTCAGCAGCAGTTCAAAGGTTACCTATTCGGGGAAACTCCACACGTTTTTTTCAAATCCCCAAGCATTTCTCGATTTCTACCCCTTCCCCGTCCGGGGCCTAGGGATCCCTAACCTTTTTTTCCCTTTAACCCCGCCTTTAAATTTTAAGGGGTATGCCATCATAAGGTTGCTAAATAAATCTTACACTCAATAATAAAATCAAGTCGAACTGCCCAACGGAAAATGGGTTTCTATCATTAGCTTTCTACGGCTAAGTTCACATTGGAGATAGCGGACCAACCGCTGACACGCACAGGGAAAACAAACCCCTCTCCCCCCCCGGCGATTCTACCATAAGGCCAACTAACAATAACCCCCCCCGAAAACAGCTTACACTTTCATCGACGGGTCCCAAAAAACAACCCCTTTCAAAACCAAAGGGTGCTGATTTTTAACCATTCCTATAAATTCGTGGTGGGGGATCAATACGGGGAAAACCCGGGAAAGGGGTGTTCCCCCCCCCTTTCCCCGACTCTTTGGGCTTAAGAGCGGGTTTTTGAAGATGATTCCTTCTCCACCCTTACTGCTCAACCTAAGAGCGGACAGCCTAATGCGTTCCACTTATGAACGGGATTTCGATGGTCGGTCGCGACCCCTGGATGCGAAGGGTCCTTGGGGGTGATCTCGTAGTTCTTACGGGGTGGAGTCGATGGGGTCGGTCAATGGATTTACCTTCCTTTTGACGCATTTCGCTCAAAGGGTTGAAGGGAATAGTGCATCAAGCTGTTCGCAAGGGCCAACTTGATCCTCTTCCCCAGGGATCCCAGATGAGGGAACCCCTAGGAGAGCCGCCGGCTCCAAAAACTACCGTCCATGTACGATCCAAGTAGATCTGACCAACTGCCCATCCTAATCCTCTACGTTCTTGAACTGCCCTTCTTTGTCTCAGAGAGTCTTTCAGTGCATGTTTCGGTCCTCTTCCCATTTTTTCAATTTGAAAGTGAGCACCGGTTCTGGTTACAAGATACTATCATTACGCCTGGACAAAATTGACATCCAGCCGTAATCGCAACGACCCAATTGCAAGAGCGGAGCTCTACCAACTGAGCTATAGCCCCCCGAGCCAAGGGAGCATGCATGAAGGAGTCAGAGTTCTTCTATTCTTTTCTTTCCCTTGGCGCAGCTGGGCCATCCTGGACTTGAACAGAGACCTCGCCCGTGAAGTAATATCATGCGCACCTTCGGTCCAACCGATTGGGAGAGAATCAATAGATTCCTTTTTCGGGAGCGATTCATCATTCCCGAACGCAGCTTACAACTCTCCGTTGTTACTGCGACTCTCCAAGTGTGCATCTCCCCCTTCTTCCTTACCATGGCAAGTCTTTGTGAAAATAACTGCGATGGAAGAAAAAAAAAGGCGTTAAGAGACCGCTCCTGGCCCAACCTAGGACACTCTAAGATCCTTTTCAAAACCTGCTCCCATTTCGATGTCAAGAGATAGATAAAATAGACACATCCCATTTGCACTGATCGGGGCGTCGTAGTGAATGTGGGGTCGAAGACCAAGAGTGAGTTATTTATCAGCCATGACATTTTCTTACGGCTAGATCCATTCTCTGGTCCTGCGGAAAGGAAACAAGATTTCCGTCTTCCTTTCGGAAGGGAGGATTAGGAAAATCCTATTGATTGAAGCTTTTCCAGACCTCCGGGAAATGCATGTAAAAAAAAGGCTCGAATGGTATGATCCCTCCGTCACACCAGATGAAGGGGCGATTCTAGTTATGGGTCTGTGACGATACTTGTAGGTGCTCCATTTATTTCCCATTGAGGCCGAACTGAACCTGTGGCTCGAGGAGATAGCTGTCCATACACTGATAAGGGTGTTAATGGATTCTGAGAAGAGAGGGAGCCATAGTGGTCCCCAGGACCGCCGGTCCCCACGAGTGAATTGAAAGTTGATCTACATTTGGATCTCACCCGAATCGCCCATTATACTCCTGCAGGTGGGGTTTGGTTTCTATCCCGGTTCGATCAGGAGATGTTCGCCATGCTAATGTGCCTTGGATGATCCACAAATCTCTGGGTCAGCGCTGATGACCACATTGAACTATCCATGTGCTGAGAGCCCTCACAGCCCAGGCACAACGACGGCAATTATCAGGGGCGCGCTCTACACACTGAGCTAATAGCCGTCGTGCGCGGCTCCCGCCGGGGGCCCGCTATGTCAAAAGCGAGAGTAACCCATACCCCTCTTTCCTTTTTTCGCCACCATGTCGCCACGCGGGATGGGGCATGGGACGTCAAAAAGGGGATCCTATCAACTTGTTCCGACCTAGGATAATAAAGAATCATGAGCTTGGTCTTTCTTTACTCACCGTCGAGTAAACATAGAAGACTCCGTCTCAAGTTTAACTCAGATGTAGCTCGCCTCTTTTTGGGTTGTAAAGCAATGTCAAACCAAACATACCCTACAAGCATTAGCTTCCCTGAAAGGAGGTGAGCAAGCCGCACCTTCCAGTACGGCTACCTTGTTACGACTTCACTACAGTATAGCCCTGCCTTCGGCACCCCCCTCCTTGCGGTTAAGGTAACGACTTCGGGCAGGCCAGTTTCCCATAGTGTGACGGGCGGTGTGTACAAGGCCCGGAACGAATTCTCCGCCGTTGGCCTGACCGGCCGATTACTAGCGATTCCGGCTCATGCAGGCGGAGTTGCAGCCTGGCAATCCGAAAATGAGGACGTGTTTTTGGAGTTAGCTCACCTCGCGGATCGCGACCCTTTGTCCGGCCATTGTAGCACGTGTGTCGCCCGGGCATAAGGGGCAGATGACTTGACGTCATCCTCACCTTCCTCCGGCTTATCAACGGCAGTCTGTGCAGGGTTCCAAACTCAACGTGCAACTAAACACGAGGGTTGCGCTCGTTCGGGACTTAACCCCAAACACCGTACGGCAACGATGCTGGGGTGGGGGGGACGGACAGCCATGCACCACCTGTGTCCGCGTTCCCGAAGGCACACCTCTCTTTCAGAGGGATACGCGGCATGTCATGCCATGGTAAGGTTCTTCGCTTTGCATCGAATTAAAACCACATTGCTCCCACCGCTTGTGCGGCCCCCGTCAATTCTTTGGTGTTTCATTCTTTGCGAACGTTACTCCCCAGGCGGGATTAACTTAACGCGTTAGCTACAAGCACTGCACGGGTCGATACGCACAGAAAAGCCCAGTATACTTCGTTTACGGATAGGACTACTGGGCGCTTATCTAATCCCATTCGTCCCTCAGCTTTCGTCTTCTCTGTGTCAGTGTCAGGCCCCGCAGAGTGCTTTCGCCGTTGGTGTTCTTTCCGATCTCTGCGCATTTCACGCTCCACCGGAAATTCCCTCTGCCCCTACCGTACTCCTGCTTGGTAGTTTCCACCGCCTGTCAGGGTTGAGCCTGGGATTTGAGGCGACTTAAAATGCCACCTACAGGACGCTTTACGCCCAATATTCCGGAAATCGCTTGCATCCTCTGTATTACCGCGGCTGCTGGCACCAGATTTTAGACGATGCTTATTCCCCAGATACCGTCATTGCTTCTTCTCGGGAAGGAAGTTTCCTTGACCCGTGGCCTTCTACCTCCACGCGGCATTGCTCCGTCAGGCTTTCAGCCCATTGCGGAAAATCCCCACTGCTGCCTTACCGTGGAAAGTCTGGGCGTGTCTCAGTCCCAGTGTGGCTGTTCATCCTCTCGGACCAGATACTGATCATCGCTTGGTAAAGCTATTGCCTCACCAATGCTAATAGACGCGCAGGCCCCTCCTCGGGCGGATTCCTCCTTTTGCTCCTCAGCCTTCGGGGTATTTAAGCAAGCGTTTCCAGCTGTGTTCCCCTTCCCAAGGGGCATGTTCTTACGCGTTACTCAACGTCCGGCTACTGGAAACACCACTTCCCGTCCGAACTTGATGTGTAAGCTTTCCGCCAGGTTCATCTGAGGCAGGATCGTACTCTCATGAGTTTCATAGTTGCACATCAATTTACTTATTAGATTCCTTGTTCGTTAGACAATGGCGGATTCGGAATTGTCTTCATTCCAAGGATAAACTGGTTCCAGCGCTTCATATTCGATGGAGTTCGCTCCCAGGTAATATAGCCATACCTACCCCTTCGCGTCAATCCACGAGCCTCTTATCCATTCTCATTCAGGGGAGTAAGTCAAAAATAGAAAAAACTCGCAGTGGTTTTAGGGATAATAGGCTCGAACTGATGACTTTCCTACCACGTCAAGGGACACTCTACCGCTGAGTTTATCCTTCCCCGCTCCCATCAAGAAAAGAATTAGAACTGACTAAATACTAAGACAAAGGGTCGAGAAACTCAACGCCAATATTTTTGAACAACTTGGCTGACGGGCCTTCGTTTCGCACTATTAGGATACGAAAAATAATGAAAAAATAGGATTATTGTCAACCGCTCTATCGGAATAGGATTGAATACGGATTCGAGGCCATAATAATGGTTTCATAAAACGTACGATTTTCCCCGATCTAATTATAGCACGGGGGGGTTTTTTGATACATGAAGAGATTTGGACCTCAGCATGTTTATTCGATACGGATAGGAAAGCGGTATTCTTAAAAAAGATAATAGAGAAATTAGAACAAGTCACGATGATAGGATCAACCCCCTTCTTGCGCCAATGATTTACCATTTCCGAAGGAACTGTAGTTTAACATCTCTTTTCATTCAAGAGTTTTGATGTGTTTCCGCGCGCCTTTGAGGACCCCGAAAAAATGGACAAATTTCCTTTTTATTTTCTTAGGAACAACATACAATATTCGTCACAATTACAAAATGGATAAATGGTACCCACCATTAAACTACTTCATTTATGAATTTCATAGTAATAGAAATCCCGAAACAGAAATTTTTAATTTCTAACCTCTTGACTAGCAGGAAAAAATTGCCTCCGCGGAAAAAGGGTGATTAAATTGAAACAACACGAGGTCCAAAATACATTGCATTGCCGAACCCGTGTTGTTATTTGAAAGAGGTTGATCTCCCCGTTTTTCTCATGGGGTGAATCCTTTCCCGCTGAGCCCCCTTTCTTTTCGGTCCACAGAAAACAAAATGGGAGGATGGTGCCAAAAGTGAATCAGGGGGGGAAAGGACTCACTAAGCCGGGATCACTAAAATAATTCCCCAAAAGATAAAATAGAAATACTTAAAAGAATTGAAAAAAACTGTCTTTTTGTTTATTTTCCCCCGGGTTTCCCCTTGCTACCGCGCAACGATCGGGGGGGTAAGATATCCCCCTTTTTCACAACTTTGGTCATCGAAAGGTTTTCGAAGACCCCCCCAAAACACGAAAGCCAGGTTTCAGAAAATGGATTCCATTCGAAGAGTGCATAACCGAAAGGATAAAACTAAAACTAACCGTTAATTTGGAATACAATTCGGGATTTTCCTTGGGAGGGGGGCGGAAAGGAATTGGAATGGAATAAAATCGATTCATACAGATACAGGGAAGGGAAAAAATTCTCTATTGATTAAAAGGGTGTACCTGTGGGATAGAGAAAGAGGGGAAAAAACCCAAGTTTTTACTCACATAGTACTTTTGATCGAAAAATCAATTGATTTTTTTCGTTTCCCTCGCTTTAATGAGAAAATGGGTCGATTCTACAGGATCAAAAACCCCCGGGGGGTTTAAAGGAAAAGACGGAAGGGAAAAAAAAAGAAATAAAAAAAAGGGAAAAAAAAAATCAAAAAAGAAGTAAATAAAAAAAGAAGTAGAAGAACCCAGATTTCAATGAGAAATTCAAACTTGAAAAGGATCTTTCTAATTCTCGTAGAATGTGGGGCAAGGGGATTGATCGAGAATGATCTCTTGTTCTTATTATAGATCTTGATTGGATCCGCAGATGTTGGTAAAAAGAATAATCTTCTCTTTGAGAATAATCAAAAAATGGAAGTGTTCAATTGGAACATGAAAACGTAACTGAATTTGGTCATAGTTACTCTTCGGGACGGAGTGGGAAGAGGGAGGAGATTTCTCGAAAGGAAGGAAAAGACCAATGACTCGAAGATTGAACGAGGAGCCGTATGAGGTTGAAAAATTATCATGGACGGTTCTGTAGAGGGCAGTAGGGTGACTTATATGTCAACTTTTTCCACTTTCACCCAAAAAAAACCAAACTCTGCCTTACGTAAAGTTGCACAGAGTTCGATTAACTCTGGATTTGAAATAACACTGCTTATAGACCTGGTATTTGGCATAATTCACAAGATCATTCTGTAGTCTTAGTAAGTAGGGGAAGGGTTAAGATTTCCGGTGTGAGATATCACATTGTTCGAGGGGAACCCAGATGCTGTCGGAGTAAGGAATCGTCAAATAGGGCGTTCTAGTGCGTTGTAGATTCTTATCCAAGGACTTGTATACATTTGATGATACCATGTGAAATCGACTAGAAACATGTTGAAGTGTATGGCTAACCATAACGAAGTTTCGTATGGGGACTGGGAGCAGGCTACCATGAGACAAAAGATCTTCTTTCGAAAGAGATTCGATCGGATACTTTTTATATGTACAAGGTCCAAATATGGAATATAATTTCAGAGGTTTTCCCTGACTAGGTCCGTGTCAACAACAATTCGAAATGCCTCGACTTTTTTAGAACAGGTCCGACGTCAAATAGCAATGATTCCTAGCACTTCTTTTTATTTTTCCACTATTTCGGAAAACCCAAGGACTCAATCGTATGGATATGTAAATACAGGATTTCCAATCCTAGCATGAAAGGGGGAAAACGAAGCTCAATTTAAAGTTGAGTAAAACAGAATTACCATACTCGATCTCATGGATCATATAGAATTCTGTGGAAAAGCCCGTTTCGATGAAAGTTCGTATGTACGGTTGGAGGGAGATCTTTCTTTCATATCTTTCGAGAACAACCCCTACAATATGGGGTCAAAAAGCCAAAATAAATGATTTTAGACCCTTATAAAAAGAAAACTGATTCTTGAATCCCTTTCACGCTCAGGTCACGTCCGAGGTAACTGCAGAGAAAAAACTGCAAAAATCCCGATCCAATTTATCGTAAATCGATTAGTTAATCATGTTGGTTAACGTATTCTGAAACACAGGAAAAAATCATTGGCTTTTCAAATTATCTATCGAGCCTGAAAAAGATTAACAAAAGAACAGAAACCAAACCACTATCCGTTAGTCAAGCATACGTGGAGTAAACTCCCGTTATAGCAGTAAAAGCAAGACGTGTGGGCGGATTCGACTTCATCAAATGTTCCCATTGAAATAGGATCCACACAAGGAAAAGCACTTGCCATTCGTTGGTTTTAGGGGCATCCGAAAAGTCCGGGTCGTAATATGGCTTGCAAAATAGTTCCGAATTTGTGATGCTGACAAAGGGAGTGGCGATTGCCTACGCAAAAAGGATGAGGACTCATAGAATGCAGAGGCAATTGAGCTTTTTGCGCATTTTCGTTATCCACGAGAGAGGATCTATATAGGACACATAGATCCGTGGATCCTATATCTCGATTCAGGAAAAAGGAATCAATAGGAAAAAGAAAAGAAATCGATTTATCGATATATTTCTCGAAAAAACAAAAGAAACGAAAGATGATACATAAATCATGGATCAACTAAGCCCTCTCGGGGCTTGCTTAAGAATAAGAAAGAGGAATCTCATGGAAATACATGAATAAGGTTTGATCCTATTCATGGGGATTTCCGTAATTATTCCATCCAAAAATAGGAAAGTTCGTATAGAATTGTAATTTTTGTGGAGATTGGATGCGGTTACATAATTCATGATTTGGAATGTACAGAATGAAAACCTCTTTCTCGGATTCTACGAGAATTTTAGTATGAAAGCCTTTCATTTGCTTCTCTTGATGGAAGTTTTTTTTACATGATTGTATCCTAATTTTGGCCTAATTCTTCTTTTGATGAATCGATTCACCTCTGATCAAAAAGATATACCTTGGTTATATTTCATCTCTTCAAAACGTTTAGTAATGAGGCAAACGGCCCTATTGTTCCGATGGAGAGTATACTATGATTATTTTTCAGGAAATTTCCCAATCGATCCACTTTCACGAAATCTTTCAATTTCTTATTTTACTTTGTTCAAACCTCTATGTATTCCTCTATCGTTGAGTACATTGAATGTTCAGAAATGGCTATAACAGAGTTTCTGTTATTCGTATTAACAGATACTATAGGTGGAATGTTTTATGCGGTGCTATCGTTTTAATAACTATCTTTGTAGCTCCAGAATGTTCAGTTTATGCTCCTACCTATTTATCTGGATATCCAGAAGATGTACGGTCATCCCCCCCCCCCCCCCCCTCCAATGAGGCTACTATGAATTAATTACTCATGGGTGGGGCAAAGCTCTTTCTATTCTGGTCATGGTTTCTCTTGGATATATGGGTCATCCGCGGGGAGAGATCGAGTTCAAGAAAATAGTGAATGGTCTTATCATTTACACCAATGTATAACTCCCAGGTATTTCAATTGCGCTTATATTCATCCACGTAGGTATTGGATTCATGCTTTCCCAGCACCTTATCATCAAATGGACTCCTGCACGTATATGAAGGAGTGCGGTTCGTTCGATAAATTCCTACCTCTCTATCTATCTCTGAGATGTTTTGGAATTTTCAAAACTCCATGGACATGCAGAAGGAAATGCTATCCCCTCTCGGGACCAAGGACAGAACTTTTACTTGTTCATAAAACAATAAGGGTAAAGCAGGGTCAGGAACAACGATCTCTTTATGTTAAACAGATTCATTTGAAAGTTGGTTATTACGGGTAGTTCTACAAGGATCGGACTAATGAGCGTATACATACTGAATTCTCGGTGTAGATGCTACATTAGTTGGTTCTCATACTTCAGAGACTACGAGTGTATTAGGAGCATCCGTCGACAAATGGATCACCCTAAGATGATCATCTCATGGCTATTGAGACGAATCAAATCAGATGGTTCGATTTCTCAATCTTTCTGAACCTTGCTCCTACGGAACAAGGTCGAAAAAGATTTGAAAATAAATCAGTTATTCACAACACTATGAAGGATTCCTCGAGTAGTTAAGGATTAGTAATCCTTTTTAGAAATCGATCGGTTCTTATACATACGCGAGGGAAGGTAATCAAAAAAGAAAGAAGATGGTTTCTTCTTTTTTTTCACTTAGGGCCGTGCGGGGAAAAAGCTCTCCCCGGTTTTTGAAGAAGCAAAGAAGTGAGGAACCCTTTTTGACTCTGACCCCACTCCAGTCGTTGCTTTTTCTTTCTTTTTATTGAAGTAGCGCTTCAAGCTAGCCATAAATTTTCAAATTTTCCTTTTTATTTCTCAAACGATTGATCTTTTCTGGAAATCTAGCTATTTAGCATGATTTGGGGAATCTATTGCTATATCAAAAAAAGCAGAAAGTATGTTGCATATTGTCCTGGTAAAATCGGAATGTAATTTATGGAATCTTGTTGGAGACTAAAAATGGTGGATAGCGAGCATGATAACTTATATGCGGTTCTAACTATGAATTAGGAATTTTGCTGCTTTGTATTATTTGGTTAGTACGGACTGATAAATTCGGTTTATGAAGGATTATAACGAAAAGATCCTTTTTTGGTCTTTTTTTAGCCTTGCTATAATCCTAGGGGGGTTTTTCCCCCACTAGCAGGTTTTCGGAAAACTCTTTATTTGTGTGTGGAGGCGGGCACCCCTATATTCTTGGTTTCAATAGGATCCTCTTAGGCGTGTTTTTTATTACTATTATCAAAAAATAAACATTTATTAATGATGGACGAAAAAGAATAAACCTCACGTGGAAATTATAGAAAAATCCCTTTAAGTTCAAAAAAATTCCATCGAATTGAGTATGATTGTATGTGTGATAGCATCACTATACCAGAATATCTTTGAACCCGATTATTGCAATTGTCAGGATACCCTTTTTTAGCTTCTTGAATCATTTCTTATTTTCAAGATCCTCTTACTAACTGGGAATCAAGAATTAGTAGTTTCTGTTTCCCCCGGGGAAAATGGGCTAGGGTTATAACTTATAATCTATAATCTGTTGATCGATCGATTCCATGATTATAAGTTCATTCCCTCCGGAACGGAAATAGGGTTCTATACATTCTCATTATGAAAATGGGTCATTCGAGCGTATCTAAATAGATACTATGTTTACTTTATGGATCCCTACGTCGTTACTTCCATTTCGGATTAGGAATAGGCGAAATTTCGGACCGCTTTTCAATTATCTATCCTTATTTGGATTGAGACCCTATTCAAACTTTTGGTTTCTATTGAATCGTGAAAAATAGGTTTGATTGTCCACCTTTTTTCTTGATATAATATTAATATATATAGGTATCCTCCGGATAATTCAAATCGGCAATTGGAATGTCCGACTTGGGCCTATATGACATGAACCAATCAAAGAAAATACTCCAAACCTCCACCTTTGTCATATATTCCATACATCACATAGAAGATATCTTTTTCAAGGAATAGATTCACTTCACGATGCCTTGGTGGTGAAATGGTGAACGCGAGATAAATTCGTGCTAAAGGCGTGGAGGTTGAGTTCCCCTTCAAGGGGGGTTATATTGAAATTTATTTAATGAGCAATTTCAACGAGATTCCCGGGTCGAGGATATGGGATACGTGGATCTTTGGAATTGGATTAAATTCGGCAGCGGATACGAAATCTGGCGTCTTCATTTTCAATGATGGAAGGTCGTTTGAAATCGTCCGCTGCACCCACCCCCCGCTTCAACAGGATCACACAAGGGTAGATTGATCAAAGAAACCTTGGTAAAAGCCCCCCGTACCCGCCCATAGGTACATTTTTTAGGCCGTTTCGGGATTGACGATTACCCCTTGTGGGTTTGGACGGGGTTTCCCAAAATGGGTACCTCGGTCGGGTGAATTAATTTTAGAGCTGTGGCATTCCGCCTTTTCTCCCTTTCGGCCCATCCGAAGAGAATACGGTATTTTGGTGTGAATTGTAGATCACTGGAAAAAACTTTGAATTAGGTCGGTCAACTGGAGTGTATTATATATAGGGGATCTCATTGAGAGATCCATCGACCCGAGGACGAAGAGAAAAGTCTTCTATTTTTTTTGTTTTTCAGTTAACTTAAAAAAAAATGATTGTTTTGGAGAGTTTGCAACAACCCTTTATCGACATGCCGTGTTTTGTTTTCCAATGGATTTCCCCTTTATTATTTGGAAATTTTTTTATGTAGTGAGTATAGCTTGGGTTTTTGCTTGTTCAAAATTCTTGTTTAGGCGTTTATTTCCTATAAGTGTTTTGATTAAGATTCAATTCTTCGGGTTGCATATTGCCCCTGGGCTGGTCCAAAAATTTGAAGAAAGAGGTTTCAAAGACTTACACTCAGTAATTCGTTCCCTTAATCCCTATTTCACGGCCATATTTTTCGGGTAAATAATGGGAACCCTTTTTTTTGTTCCATGATCCCATTTTATTTTTCGGGAAAAAAGCCCATCTTTTTCTCAACAATGTCTTTGTCATTTGATCCAATAGCCTTCCGTTAGATAGGACATATTTGATAATAGATTACTCTCGGATGGAGTATTAGAACGGGAAAAATCCATTAGATAATGAACTATTGGGTTTCTAAGCATCTATGGCGATGAATTCATCAATTCGAAGTGCTTTTCTTGCGTATCTTGATATAAACCAGCGTTTATATATAGATGTAGGGGGATCTCTTTGGGAAGTAAGAAGCCCTTTGAAATCTCTTCATCTGCAAGAATTTCCGATGTGAAAAACAGACGACAAAAGGGATGATCTTTGAATAGGAAAAGAGTGGATCTGCAGGGTCCAAAGAATTGGATTATTCGAAAAAAGCCTTGTTCTTTGGATGATATATGCTCGTGTCTGGTACTGCATGGTTCCACTCTGCAAGAAAACTCGAATCATTCTCTTGAAGCTCATCCTTTTCATCATAAATGATCGCTTGCCGAAATGAACCTGGCCGATAGGGAAAATCCCAATTCATTGGTCATTTCGATACAATCAAATAGAAAGCCCCACGGGCGCCATATTCTTGGAGCCATAATCTATGTGATTGAAAAAGTCCCTCCTCTATCTGTTGCGGGTCGAGGACTCCTTCTCTTCCCCTCTTTCAAAACTCCGATTGTATTTTTCATAGTGAAATCTTGCGCAACGATAGGAACATGATCCGTTTTGCATCATATCTAATGGATTCCTTGGTTTGGACGAACGAAGCAAGTCACTTCGATCTTATCAAACTGACTGCTAATCTTTTTCTGTCCGCGAGGATCCCACCAGGCGCTTCTACTTCTAATGGCATGAACTAGATCAGAATCTTTATCAACGAGTCAATTAAGAAGTGATCCCGTTTTTTTATCGGATCGGGTTAGGACCCAAAGGTCTTGAGCGATCAATCCGGGCAGAAACAACTCAAAAGATAAGAAGTATCGTTAATTTCTTCATGCTCGTTCCAAGTTCGAAGTACCATTTGGACAAAAAAGAAAATTCCCTTCGTTACATGGTTTTCTTCTTTCATATAGATTGATAATAGGATCTTGGGGCATTTACTTAGAAATACATTTTGTGCAACAGCCCTTCCTATCTGATAGAAAAGGATACCATTGATCCTGATCCGATCTTACCTGGGATCGCAAATCCCAAGTTTGTCTATGAAGAGCAGATCTAATTGTATTAGTGTTAGGAATTGATTTCTTCTGTGTAATACATAATCGTTAGGGCCTCATTGGTAAGTGCTACAAGATATCGTACATTGGAACCCATGGGATGGACCCGAATCACATTAGTATGGATCATTTCTTTTCCAAGTGAATCCCTTGTATATGAAAGGGTGAAAAAAGTGCTTTCGTTGTTGTGGGAATAAGAATGCCTTCGTATCTAATGCATGTATTTTATTTATTCGGAGCTATTAGAGCGGGATCCACTTTTTGGGGGAATATGAGGCGAAGCAAATAACAAGAATATTTTTAGTGGAAATTCTTTCACAATCCCTGGAGAGATTGTTCACAATAGGACGAGGGATAAGTAATTCGACTCATTCTCATCCAGGTATGAGGTTTGGAATCCATATTATGCAAGGGAGACATTGCTTTTGCTATCGTATTGAAGGGTGATATAAAATCGGTCTTTTTCCGGCATCATATACATAGTTAGCGCATTCATCATAGTTTAGAAGCTCCAGCTCCGTATAAGGTCACGATCAATATTAGTCACTATCCTCAATATCGTCACTATCCTCAATATCGTTATCATCAATAAGAAAACCTTTAGGCTTGTTATCAGGAACTTGCTTCAGAATTACTGTAATGAAAGGAACATAGGGAGTTTGTCGCTAGGTATTTGAAAATACCCCAAATAGGATTCGTCCTGTTCTATAGAAACTATCACTAAAATACCCGAGAGGGGGATTAGGGCTATGCGGGGCGAAAAGGGTTTTCATGAGATGTGAAATGAAAAAATATTAGCACTACGAGGTTTGTAATTAAGTAATTGTCTGTTTTGTGCAGGAATAATCCGTCTTTCTGCCTAAACAGGATCCGTATTGAAACTCATAATTATTAGATACTTTTTATGAATGTCAACTATGTATCGTAAGTAAATTGCTCCCGGTTGTTCATATTTGTTAACCAGAGGTCATTCTTTGATAAATGATCATTGCGTCCAAAACTCAATAGAATTTATCAAACCTTTTTCTGTCGTTAAGGTGAAAACTGATCCCAAGAATTCCTATTTCATTTATCATCAATCGATTCACTGTCGCGACCCAGGATTCTATTTTATCATCAATCCATTCACCGTTCACTTTTTTTTTTTTTTTTATCAATGAATAGTTTTTTTTACTTGTTGACTCAGTTTTTCTCGTATTTTTAAAAAAAAAGTTTTTAAAAGGAGGGGGTTTGGTATGAAAAATTTGGAGATCGAAAAGATCGTTGGATTGATTTTTAAAAAAAAATTTTTTTTAGAGCGTATTGATTTGCCCCCAAAAAGGGGGGGGACCCCCATAGCATGTTGCCCCCAGAAGAAAACCCCCGGGGGTTTTTTTTAGGGGAATCTCTAATTTTTTCAGAGCAATAAAAAAGGGTTCTTTAACCAAAAAGGGTTTTAGTTCAGATGTAGGGTACCTTTTTCCGGGGGTTTTCGCAATCCATCTGTATGATAAAAATCATCAAAGTTTTTGACCTTTTCGCACTCGGGTCTCTAACCCTGGGAGGGGGGGAAAAAACCCAAAAGGGGGGGGGTTTTTACAAAAGGTTTTTTTTTTTTTTTTGCGCAAAAAAAAAAAGGGAAAAAAGGGATTGAATAGAGGAACTCCAAAAATTTGGAGACTCAGATGTGTCGATATCGGGGGGGAAAAATTTTTTATTTCAAAAAAATCTTTTCTTCGGACGAAGAAGTTTAGGGAAAAAACTTAAAAAAATTTTCTCATTATCAGATTCGTTGGGGGAAGAAAAATTTTTTTTTAAGTTTCCCCCATGATATATCTCCCCCATGCAAAAATATCGGGAAAAATGGATAAAAATTTTTTTTTTTGTATTAGCCCCCAAAAATAGGTAAAAAAAAGTACCCCTCCCCCCCCCCCCCCAAATTTAGATTTTGTTCCCCGGGTGGAAAAAAGGGAAAAAACCCAAGGGTTTTTAAATTTTTTGGGGAAATGGGTTTTTTTTTGGGGGGGTTGAAAAACCCATATCTCGTTGAAAGGTTTATCCCATTGCCCTTTTAAAAGCATTTCTTTAGAAAAGACTTTTTTTTTTCCTCTTTTCGGAGGTTTTAAAATTTTTCAAAAACATGGGGGGGAAATAAAAACCCATGTTTGAAAAAAATTGGAGATATGTTACAAGTTTTCCCCCTTCTGAATGATAGTTTTTTGGGGGAAAAAGGGGTTTTTGACAATAAGTTCTTTAAAAATTAAATTTTTTTTTTGTCCCTCTGTTAGGGTGTTAAAAAATTTGTCTGCGATCAAAAAAAATTTTGCTTTTCAACCCGGGGGGGGATGGATCAAATTTAAAAAAAAGGGGAAAGATTTGTAAAAAATTTCCCCCTTTTTCCCCCCCCCCTTTTGGGGGAAAAAATCGTTAGGTATGAATATGTTGGGAACCTGTGATTTTTTGGGGTTGAAATATATTCCCCCCAAAAAAAAAGCGGGTTTTTTTTTTACCCCCCCCCCCCAAAAAAATTTTTTTTTTTAAAATTTTGTTGCGTTTGAACAAAAATATTGGGGGAATTCCCCATACGTAAAAATTAATTCTTGTACGGGCTTTTTCCCCAAAAAAAAGGGGGGAATCTTTTGTTACAAAAAAAAGCAGAAGGGGGGGGATGAAAAAAGGGAATCGAAGTGATTTGTTTTTTTAAAAAAAAAAATCAATGAACTTCGATAAAGGGGGTTTTTTTTCAGGGGTTTCAGCCAATTGCTTGATCGTGGCTAATTAAAAAAATGGGGAACCCGTTTTTTAAAAATTTTTTCCGGCGATTTTTTTTTAAGGGGGGAAAATATAGTCAACCCCCCCTTTTTTGGGGTTCTTAAAAAACAAAAATGGTGAATTGTTCCTCCTTTTTATAAATTTAAATTTTGTTTTTTTTGGGGTGATTTTTATCATAAATTTAAAAAAATTGGGGTTTTAATTTTTTTGAAATGAACGATTTGAAAAACCCCATTGATCTAAAAAAGATTGCAGAGTTGATCTTCGGACCTTTCAATTAAGACCGGGATCTGGACCTTTAATGGGGGTATTCCCCCAAAAAACCCCAAAAAAAAAAAAGGGGTGAGTTAGAAAAAAAAAAAAGAAAGGACAAAAAGAGAAAAAAAAAAAAGGACCCCAAAAAGAAACCCCTGATTAGAAAATCCTTTTTTTTTCGATAACCCCCGACAATCAATCGAATTGATTAATACGTTATCGATCGAAGACTACTTTAAAAAAGGGGTCTTCTTTTCAGAAAAAGAATGTTCCAAAAGTTCTGGAAATTCTTGCTTTTCCCCCCGGACCATTTTTTTTTATTGGGTTAGGATCCCGATTCAGGGGGTCCGGTTCGAGAAAGAAAAAAAAGAGGATCGAAAATGAAATCCCCTTTTTAAAAATTTGATAAAAGTTGGTTTATGTATATTTCATTATGTTCTATGATTTTTAGGAAAAGGGGGCATTTCCTATTTTTCCCCCTTTTTTTTCCCCCTTCGAATTTGCGATCGGATCTATTTATTAAAAAGAATCGATTTCAAAAAATTTTTTTTTTCCATAGGGGCTAATTGGATTTGAATTTTAGATTTGGATCAATTATATTGATTGACTGCCTCCATTATGTTGTTGCGCAAATACCCTATTTTTTGGTTTTTTTGGGGGTTTCCCCAAAAATTCCCGGGGGGGGGTTTCCCCGGGGGCCCCCCTTTTTTTGATCCCCCGATAAAAAAATTCATTCTTTTCCCCCAAAAAAAAAAAGGGGGTAGAACCAATAAAAATTTCTTTTTTTTTTCTCCCTGGAGTTTTAATACCTCATTCAAAAATGTTTTTGATCCAAATTTGTAAGAAAACCCAAAAAAAAAGGGGGAAACCCCCTTTTGGGGCACAGAAAGGTCGGTTATTTTTTTGAGTGAAAGACCCGCCATTTCTTGAAAAATTTTTTTCTGATTCAAAAAAATGGGGCAAAAAAGTAAAAACCCCCCCGTTCGGTCTTTGGGGAAAAAATGAAATAAATCAAAAAAGTATTTTTGTTCAAAATGAAAACTTTTTTGGGAAATGGGGTTCCTATCCAGTTATCCCCCTTTTTTACCATATCCCATCCGGATCTAAAAAAAAGGATGAATTGTTGAGACGGTATTTTGTAAATTTTTTTAAAATTTTTTTTAATATTTAATAAATTTTTTTTTTTTCCCTCGCCCCGGAAGGGAAAAAAAAAACATCTTGCTTCAACATTTTTTGTCTTTTAAACCCCGGGGGTCCCCCGGGAGGTTTTGAACCCAGATGAAGTTTGACCATCTGTCAGGGGGAAAAAAAAAGAATGGATCTTGTTGGATTCCAAGAAAAATTTTTTGTTTCTTCCCCGGGGAGTGATTATTATCCCCTTCTCACGTTCCGCGAAAAAGCCGGGGCATTGGAATTCCAGAAAGGATTTAGAGAGTCGGTCTGATTTATCTCTGTTCGTTTTTCCCCCTTTACAAAGGAAAAAGGGGGCCAAAAAAAAACGATTTTCTTTTGTTGTTGAATCTCTCTTTGATTGATCAATGGGTGTTTCGAATTCATTACTTAAAAAAACGAAATGATCTTGGAAAATTTTTTTAGAAGATCTTTTTAATTGGGGGGAATCCGTTACTTTAAACCCCCAAATAGATCTTGTTGAATCATATTTTTTTATTTGACGATACATTCCGGACCTTGCTAAAAAAAAATCCCCTTTTTTTCCAAAAACCCCCCAAAATTTTTAAAAATCCAAAAATTTTTTCTCGTATGTTCCCCAAAAATCCGATTTGTGGGGATTTTTTTCCCCCCCCAAAAAAAAGAAAGATCTTGGGGAATTGCAATATTTTTAAATTGGGGGCCCCCAAATTTTTGCCCCCCCCCAAAAAGCCCACTTGTTTCTCGAGAGGGGGAGGTCAAAAATTATTTTATTGAATAGTTGAACCCCGCTCCTTGTTGTTGAAAGGAAAACCCCCCCTTAATTGGTATTTTTTCACGA
>JBBMOL010003038.1:0-18942 GCA_037954665.1 Laguncularia racemosa | reverse complement strand
AGAAGAAAAATTTGGGAGGATGATTTCAAAAAAATTTTGACATGCATTCAACTCCTAGCCCTAGCTAAAAAGAAAATAATTGGAACAAGGTGGATCTTTTTGCTAAAATTAAACCCAATGGTTTCCATCCCCCAAGCAAAAAGCGAGGCTAGTTGTAAAAGGGGTTTTTGCACAACAATATGTATGGATTTTCAAAAAAATTTGCACCTTTTTGCAAGGTTTGAAAAGTTTTAGATTACTGCTTACCTTGGCTACAAGTAATGGATGGGAATTCTACAATCTCGATGTCAAGTCAACTTTCCTTAATGGCGACTTAGAGGAGCAAGTTTTTGTAGAATAGCTACATGGTTTCACAAACGGAAGTGATCGTGTATTATTGTTGAAGAAAGCTCTCTATGGTTTGAAAGAGGCTCTAAGGGCTTGGTACATAAAATAAATGATTATTTGTTGAATGTAGGTTTTTTGAAGAGCTTGAATGAAGCAACCTTATACGTGAGATGGTAAAGCAACGTTGTAATTTTCTCCATCTGTGTAGATGATATGCTCATAATTGGAAGCAATTTGAAATACATTATAGAATTCATGTTGAAGTTATAGTAGAAGTTTGAAATGAATGACTTAGAAAAGATGTATTATTTCCTTAGATTGGAAGTGGTTTAAAATAAATTTGGGATCTTTGTTTCTTAGTCCAAGTATGTATGAGAATTGTTGAATAGATTCTAGCTTGATGGAGCTAAATTCGAGAGTACTCAGCTGTCCATGTTGCGAAGTTGAAGAAGATGGATGAATCACAACCAGCAAAGGTCATTGTCTATAGAAGTCTTGTTGGTTCATTGCTATATTTATCTAGTTCCAAACTAGACATCATGTTTGCCACAAGCTTGCTGTCAAGATTTATGAATTTTTCCATCACAAATTCATGTTAAAAAAGCTGCCAAAAAAATATTGAGATAAATTTTTTTTTGGGACTTGTGAAATTTTTATTTGTTTTTATAGGAGAAACCAAAATTAAAATTTAGTTTTTTTAAGGTTTTAAAACCAAAAAGTGACTAGCCCCCAAAATTTACGAGGACAAGAATAGCACTTTTAAACTTTTGGGTTTTCCCCCCTTGGGTTTTTTGTCGCCATTTATTAGGGAACAAAAAGTAAATTTAAAAATTTAAAATTTTAACAAATTTGGGGGAGAGTATTCGTTGCCCCCTGCTAGTCCCCCTAACTCGGGTTTTAGGGGGGTTTTTAATTTTTTTTAGGAAAAAGAAAAAGGGGAAGGCCCCCCCACGTTTTTTGGGGTGTAAGAAAAAATTTTCATAGCCCTGGTAAAAAAACCCCTTTTTTTAAAAGGGAAGACTAAAAAAATTAAGATCAAGTTCCCCTGCAATTCGGAAGGGAAAAAAAAAAATTTTAAGCCAAAAACAAGAAAATTCAATGGATTTGATCAAGGGGGGATATTTTTCAGGGGGGGCCTTGAAAAAAACCCCAATTCCCAACTCCCCAATTTTATCTTAAAGGGGCTCGGAAATTTCTTTCCAACGAGGGGGTGTGGGGCATAAAAAAAAAAAAAGGGAAATAAAACCCAGGGGCCTTTTTGCTAGTTGAACTTCCCCGCAAAAAACCCCCATTTAAATTTTTGTTGTTTATCAAAGTTGCTGTTGTGTTGCTTGAAAAAATTTTTTTTTTTGAAAAAGATTTCGCAAAATTTTTTACTATTTTTTAGTAGGGGGGACCTAGACCCTTTTTTGGGTTAGTTTTTTGGGGCAAACTTTTTCATAATAAAGGGGAAATTTTTTAAGGGGCAAAAATTTTTTTAAAGTATATAAGCTAAAATCAATTAATGAAGCTACTGTAGATCCCCTTTCCCTTTTTTCCCCCCAAATTTTTCCCTTTTTTTTTTTCTCTTTTTTTGCAAAAATTTTTTTTCCCTACTTCCCTTTTTTTCCTTTTTTTTGGGTTTCTTGCGGGGTTTTTGGGGTTTCCCCCCCGGGGGTTTTTCCCCATTTTTTCCCTTTTCCTTTTTTTTTGTTTTTTTTCCATCACAAAACCTTCTAAAATTTTTCAATAAAATTTTTTTTTGGGGGAAAAAGATGTGGTAGCACTTTTTGGCTACAAGTGAATAGGGGTTTCTATATTTTTCCCATTTTTTAAAAGGGGGGGTTTTGACTCTAAAACCTAAACAATACAAAAAAAGGGGTTTTTTAAGACCCCCAAAAAGCAACAAAAATTTTTTTAACAAACCCCAAAAAAAGGTTTCCCTCGTTCATAAAAAAAACTAATTTCCAAAACCCAAACGGAACAGGGAAAATTTTGTTTTTAATAAATTTTTGTTTTTAAATTTTTTTTTTAAATTTAAAAAAATTTCAAACTTTTTTTAACTTTCTTTTTTTGGTTTGGTTTTTGGGTGAGGGGATATTTTTGGTATAATCCCTGCGGGTTTAAAAATTGTCCTGTCTTCTCATTTGAGTGTTTGTATGCGTTTCCTTTCATGAAATTTTTTTCGTATTTTTTATAAAATTTTGCTGCTTCCCCCTTGCCCCCTTTTTTTTTTCCCCAAAAATCCTTCGGGTTTCCCACTTTTCAGTAAACTCTAGACAATCTCTTATTTCCTTAATTCTTTATTTTGCCAGATTCGACATGGGTTTTTCTTCTACTACTTTAAAATTTTGTAGAAACTAATTTAAATAAGCAATGAAGAAAAAAACCAGTACCCCAACGGCGGGCCTCGGATGAATTATTTTCCACCGATGCATGAAGTAAATAAAATCTTCATAACACATAAAAATCCCCGTCTTTTCCCACCCCGGGAACCTTTTTTGGTGCCTAAAAAACCAAAAACACTTATCAATAAATATGATTATTTTTACGACTTTTGCCCCCTAAAAAAAAAATTGATAACAAGAAAAATCCTAACCTCAGAAAAAATTTTTTCCCAAAAACCGCCCGGAAAGACCCCGATGACGATTTTCTTGCAACCATTTTTTTCCCAAAGTCCTTCAAGAGGACACAAAAACACTCATCGATCTTAGCCAAGAAATCATGTAATTATTAAAAACCCAGAGCCCCCAAAACCCGCCATATTTTTAACAAATAAAAAGGGCACATCCAAAGTTCAAAAACCCAAATCAAATTTCAAACCTACTCATATAAATATATATCATCCATGATACAACTATAACAATAGTAAAATTTAAAATGATTCAAGATGAGTCATTCCATATCCTTATTTTTTAATAACCGCAAAGCCCTCAAACTACAACCCTATCTCCATAATTTAATAAAAATTTTTAAACATAAAATTTGAAAATAATTAAAAATTTCTTGCCCACCCCTTCCCCACGAATTAATAGTGTTCTTTTCCCCATCTCATCCATGTAATGTCCCCCCAAGGGTTTTTTTTTTTTCATCATCCCTTTAATTATTCATCATTTTTGCCTGCAACTAAAAAAAATTTTAAAAGGGGGTAAACCTAAGCTTAAAACGTGAGTCCCAACACCCACATCCCGAAAGAAAAACCCACTTTAATATCCTGAAATAAGCAAAAATTTTTCCATAACTCATTCAAAAATACCTTTCCCCGACAAAAATACCAAAATAAATTTATAACACATGGGGGTCCTCATGCCCCCGGTACACACAATTTTTTTCTTAAGGGAATTGCCCTCTAGGGAGCCCTGCCCTAACCTTAGGATGTCCCAAAAAAGGGGAAATTAAGCCCCAAGCAAAAACAACCCAAATATAAACCCCTTCAAAAGATGAGATCAAATTTGGTTCAAAAAGGAGAAAAATTTAAAAAAACCCCTAAGAGGGAAAGAGGGAATCAAATTTTATAATAAAAGGAATGAAATCCCAAAGTTTAAAAACCCTAAATTTAAATTTCAAAACCAATTTAATTTCCCAAAAAAATTCCAATCAACAACAAAAAAATTCCAACTTTGATCCTCCCACAACAAAGAAGTTCCATGCCACAAGTAAAACGAAAAATTTTGAGGGTTTTAAACCCAAATTTGCAAAAAACCCAAATTTAAATTTGAAATTGGATTTTTTGATTAAAAAAATGAAATCAAAATTGATCAAGAAACTTAAATTTCCAACCTAGATTTTACTCACTAAAAGATAAAAAGGAAACAAAATTTAATAAGAAATTGAAAATACTTAAAATTTTCCCCGGGGGTTCACCCCCACAATTTAAATTTCTTGGGATTGAAATGATAAAAGAAATTGAACTAGGAAGAAACCAATTTCCCCCCACGTAAAGTGTAGGGTCAAATCGAAAAAGGGCCCCATAAAACCCTTTTTTAAACCAAGTTTTAAAATTGCCCCATTTAGGGTTAGAAATTACACAAAATTAAAAATTTATGCCACTTTTGGGGAAACCCGGGGTCCAAAATTTGGAAATTACAATCAAAATAAAAGTATCCTAAAAGAAAAACGACATAAAAAACCCATAAAACAATTACAAAGTAAAAAAATACAATAAATCTTCATAAACAAATGCAAACAAAAAGGGAAACAATCAAAGCGGGCCTTTAAATTTCAAAAAAGATGATGCCCCATGGAAAATAAACTATGTGGGAAAAGTTAGCATCCCATGAAAAAATTATTATTGTACCTATAAGTTTAAATTTTCCAAATACTTATTAGATAAAAAAAATTTAAGTAAAAAAAGAGCGTTTTGGATCATCACCCAAATCAGTTTTGAAAGCAATACAGGGGCGGGAAAAATTTTTCCCATCATCTTCTGGGGTTTTTGGGAAAGATTTGCCCTCAAATGGAGGATAAATTTTTTGGAACAAAACCCTTTGAGTCCCCCTGTTCCTGCCCCTCCCCGGTTTATTAATGTTGGAAATAGTTCTGATTTTTTTTGAAACTGAGGGACCTTAGATGGATCATAGGGGATATTTATTATGCAGACTCACCCATACTGAACATAAAGGTTTTTCCTAAATCCTTTAATTAACACCTACTGATAAAACAACGGGGGTTTGCCCCCAACCCAAAAAAGGGAAAATGCATGCATAGGAATTAATCATATAGGACCCTTTGTGAATTTCAAACCCCCAACACTCACAAGCACCTTTGCCCCTTAGCATAATGTATATACTACCCCGATTACCCAAACCCAATGCAAGTTATAAGGGCGGGATGGGGGTTTATAACAAATGTAATTTTTTTACTAGTGCAACAGATTAATTTTTCGTCCCAAACCCCCCAACTATCAATAAAGAGTACAAAAAGGGTTACCCCCGACCCCTGCAAGAGGTGTAAAAAATTTGTCCCCTGAATGTTTTTAAGCATCAGGAAATAGGGTTAGAGCCATACGTAACACAAAATAGGTAATATTTTTTTCCACCTTCTACCCCTCATTGTTTCTCATTTTGGCATCATAAAAACACTTGCAGTGCTATAGGTAAATCTGTCACCAATCTGTTCCTCTTTAACCTCAACATCTTCCCTAGCGCCCCCATAACAGTCATCACCCCAAAATTTGGACACTGGGGCTGCCATATCCCAAAACCCTTACATTTAAAGAAAATTTTTGATCTGGCGTGCTTTTCCACTAGAATCCGGGAACAATTTGCCTCACATCTGTCCCCTATTAATTTTTTTTAAACCCTTCCAAAGGGGTATATTTTTTTCTAGAATGTTAAAGGTTTTTTTGTCCCACTCTTCTTACCTCACCTATTGCCTTTGTCACTCCTGATCGACCTTTCAGCTGCTATGGGTCTGGTAGTGGGTTTTGGCCTATTTGCTTGGAGCCTTAAAAAAATTTGGGCCCTCTTTTGCCTCTCCACTTTTAAATCCAACTGAATACCCCCCTCATAAATTGAATAAGCACGCAACTCAACACACACGCCATCTCAATTTCAGACCCAAGAAAAAGCATGCTACGGTTTTTTTTTGGAGGTTCGATAAACCCCTAAACTAACTATGGGGGTTTAAAAATTTCCCCTGAACATAACCATCCACCGCTTACCCCCTACCTCAAAGTCTGCAGTTGCATAAACTTCTTTTTTTGTAGTGTTTTAAAGGAAATTTAATTCTTTTTCTCAACACCCTTTCAAATGCCCAAGTTTAAATCTCAATTGTCTCTCCCCCTTTTTGAAACATAATCAATAGCAAAAAGGGAAAGTATTTTTTTAAAAAAAAGATGAGGGAAAAGGACCCATAAAGTCGTTTTCCCCAAAGTCAAAAAGCTTAATTACAAGTATTTTAAATTTTTGGGGGTAATTCGGCCCTTCAAAGAAATGTTGCCAGCCCCTTTGACATTGGCACAAGATATGATTATTCCTGCAACCCTGAACAACCGGGGCCCAAAAAAAAAAAACATGTTTTAAAATTTTAGCTGCCGTTTTTTCTACGCCAAAGTGACCCCCTTGCCTCTCTAGAATGACAATTTTTATAATAAAAAGGGCTGTTTATTTTCCCAGATACGCATCGTCAAATTATTTGGTTAGCACAATTTTTAAAAAAAATATGGTTCATCCCAAAAAAAAAACTTCACTTTCATGAAAAAATTTTAAATTTTTCTTTTGGGGAAAGATAAACCAATGGAGTGATTTTGCTAACCAAATAATTAACAAATTTTTTCAGAAAATACCAAGGAAATTTCCTTTGGGATTTCAAACGCATCCCAATTGTTCATAAAGGAATTTTTCATTAATGGGAAAAACCCAAAAAAATTTAAGATTTCAACGGGATAAATGACCCGCCACCCATTTTCATTCCCCCTTCTTATTTTTAAATTTTCCGGGTTAAATTCTTGCATAGTAAATCCATCGAATTAACCTAGGTTTAGCATCAATTTTAAAGAAAATAAATACAAAAAGGGGCAGCAAGGTCGGGATATATTTATGATTTTAAAACCTTCAGATAACCAGAATTTACCCGCATGCAAATATGACTGCTAAAAGTTTTTTTTCATTTGGGGCAAAAATTCCCTTTTTGGGCCCCCAATTTAAGGTTCTACTTGCATAGTAATTTTACATGAAATGACTTTCTTTCCTTTGCCCAAGTACCGCTCCTACAGCATGGGTGGGCTGGCATTGCACATAAAAACCGAATGGAAGCTCCAAACGGGTTTGGCAACAATGACGGGTGCGTAGTGAGCTTCTCCTTCAATAGTTTTAAATTTCCCGAAAACCCAATTGTAAAAAAAAAACAAAGGTAACTCTTTTCTAAAAAATTTACAAAGGGGGCCCTTAGTTTTTTAAGAAGTCCCTGATAAATCTCCTGTGGGGAAGCGGGCATGCCCAAGAAGCACCCTGTTTCCTTTAAATTGAAAGTGGGGTGGGGGTAGCTTTTCTATCACCTCCCCTTTTGCCCTATCAACCTAAATTTCCCCTCCCTTTTTTTACTTTGTGCCCAAAGCCCTTCCCTCTATTCCCAAGGGAAATGACATTTTTTCCCATTTAAGAACCCGTTTAAAGTTTCCTTCATCTCTTAAGCACACATCCAAAAATTTTTATCAGTCATTTTTTCCGAATGACTTCCCAAAAACAAAAAAAACCATCCATAAAATTTCAAAAAATTTTTTCTAAATGTCAGAAAATATGGACATCAGGGCGTTTTTGAAATGTAGGGGGTGCTTTTAAAAAGCCCAAAAGGGGAATTCTCCTAAAGGAAAATGTCCCCTTAAGGACAAGTAAAGGGGGTTTTTCCCCCTCCTGGTCCTGGGGTTGTTTATATGGATTTAAATTGAAACCCCATTAACCATAAAAAAAAGCAGTAAAAAATCTGCCCTTCAAGTTTTTTCCCTAACATCTGATCTAAAAAAAGGGAGGGGGAAATGTTTCTTTAGGGGTAGCATCATTTAGTTTTCTATAGTCTAAAAGACTCTCCAACCATTTTACAGTGGGGGGGAAATTTAAATTTTCTTTTACCTCTTTTTTTTACCCCGTCATACCACCCTTTTTTTGGAAAAAAACTGGACAGGACTAACCCTTTTCATCAAAATTGGAAAAATAATCCCCTAAAACTAACAATTTAAGCATTTCCCTTTTTTTACAACTTCCTTAAAAAGTTGGGTTAATCTTTTTTGTGGTTGTACTATAGGTTTGCCCCAAAACCTAAAGAAATATCCTTAGTACAAATTAAAGGGCAAATTTCCCCTTTAATACCCGAAATTTGGTTTCCCCCCAAACTTTTATGCTCTCTTAGAAAAAACCAAAAGTTGTTGCTCTTTGATACCTTCAAAAAAGTAAATATTATTAAACGTACCATCGCCCCCGTTTGCTTTTTTTAAAATGACTGGGAAAAGGGTTTGCAAAAGCCCTAGGGGTTGGCCCAATGAGGGGAAAACTTTCAAACCACTTTTTTCCAAAGCCTCAAAAAAATGACTCAAATTTTCTAATTTTTCCCACCCCTTTCTTCTTTGGGTTCATAACAAAACCCAAATTAAACTTTTCCTTTGGGGAAACTTTATTGCTCCAAACCCGATTCTTTCAATATTCTCAACGGGAAAACCTTCATCAAAAAATCAATTGTTTTAACAAGCCCTTCCCACCCAAAAAATTTCCTAAGGGCCTTTATAAACATTAAGGGTAAACTTTTTTCATCCATAACCCCCAAGGTTATTACATTTTTCCCACATCTAAAAACCTTACCTATTCCCAAAAATGGTTTTCCAAAGATAAAGGGTCCCTTTCCAAAAACCTTTTTCCCAAATTCTAAGACTAAAAATAAATTGTAAAAGGATGAATTTGTCCACTTTTACTGGGAAAATCTCCACTATACCCTTTTGGGGTACTTAAACACTTCTATAAACCCAATTTTGTGGGGTGACTTTCTCTCCTTCCCTTTCCTCCAATTCCTAGTTTTCTGAAAAGGGAAACAAAGGCTTTAAGTTAAACTTACACTAGACAAAAATTTATTTTATAAAAAAGAAAATTACCAATGTGAAAGGGTAAAGTAAAATTTTCCCTGATTTTCCTTTTTTTCCCTTACCCAAATTGGAAAATTTTCTTCTATACGATCATAAAAACACCCCCTTGTAACATTACGGGTTTCCCCCCCCATCAAATCTTTCCCTTTTTGGGTGGGGCAAACCCTTTTCATAAATCAAAAACATAAAGGGCTTTTTCTGAAGTGCCTTTGAAAAAAGGAAAATTTTAATTTGCAATTTTTTTTAAGACTTTTAAAAATTTAGCAAATTGTTTAATCCAAATTTTGTTGCTTCCAAGCCCCCCTGGGAAAGGAATAGGAGGAACATATCTTTCACCTTTTGGGGAATTTTTTTTTTGGTTCCCCTTCCTTTTGTTTTCCCTTTTTTCTTTCTTAGGTTAACCTCCTTTTTTCCCCAAGTTTTTTATCAAATAATTTTCCCTTTCCACTTCTTGCATAAAAGCATTTAAAACCCTTAGGGTTCTGCTCAGAAATTTCTAGGTGAATACCCAGATGGCTAAATTTCTCAACCTTTGAGAAAAATTTTAAATAAGCTGATTTTCAAAAATTCCTAATTGAAACTTGTTGATTTTTTCAAAATTTTGTCAGTCTTTTTTCAATAAATTTTTTTCATGATTCTTCCATTTTAGAACTGACTTTGCTGAAAGAGGTATTAGATTTGAATATTTTTTATGGGGGGTATTATTTATTTGGACCATGCTTTTGAAATCCAGGGGGTTTAAGTGCGTTGTTTTTCATTTCTCCATAGAAATTTGGGTGGTTTTCGCTACCCTGGATTTTTAGGTGTTTGAAAAAAGGGCCTTGATTTTCCTCTTTGGAGATTGTTGACAAAATTTACTTCTCCCATTGGGGGAAGGAAAATTTTCCCGATGGGCACTCAAAAAGGGTTTAGGTTTTGGCCTGAGTATAACTCCCCAACAAGAAAATTTTATTAAAATTTTAAAAAAAGGGGTAAGGTGAGTTTACTTACCCCGGGCGGTTAAGAATTTAAATTGAGCTGTTAAGGTGTCCATGTCATTGCAAGCCACTTTAGATTTCCTCTTTTATGTGCCAATTTTTGTGGGACTAAGGGCCCTTTTTATCAATCAAAAACACTACCTCATCATACGTCTTACCATTAGTGCACCACCAGAACAGCATCTACTAGAGATCCAAAGCTTATCTAAACTGAGATAAAAATTTTCAATAAAGAGATTTAAAAATTTTAAACTATGATGGGGGGGATTTTTCTAATTGCCCCCCTTGAATCTTTCCCCTCCTTTTATAAATTTATTCACCATAAAAATTAGTGAAGGGTTTTGGGGTTCATTTTTTTAACCTAGCAGTTTTAAATGGGGAAAAAACTCCTTTAAAAAAAATTGATGAGAGACAACCCCAAATGGGTTTTCAGAGTCCTGTGGGAGGAAAATTTTACCAAGCCGAAACTTTTTTCTAAGTGAAAACGGAAAAAGTTTTTTAACCTAATTAAATCGTCAATTTCATTATTTTATTTTCACTCTATTACAATAAAGGGAAAAAATAATTTCAATATCTCATTAGCCCCCATTTGGGGTATCCTCCAAATTGAAATTTATTGAAAACCCTTGAACGAAATGTTGGTTTTTAACTCAAAATTGTTTAAACCCATAAACGTAGGTCTTCTAATTTCAGGACCTAAAACAACAAGTACCGGGAAAAAAACCCCAAGTGCTCTAACCCAAAACCCTGAAATCCGTTTTTTGTTCTCATCTACCTGTCCCCCTTTCTTTCTTTCTTCTTTCTTCTTTTAAGTTTTTTCGCAAGGGGTTTTTTTATCTCAAAATTAAAATTTGGGAAATTTTTGCACTTCTAGTCTTGGCCCCATAAAAAAACTTTTAAAGAGAACGGGAAACGATCACACAATGATAAAAAAAAATTAAATGGGCAAAATAATTTTTCGCCTAAAAATTTAAAAATAGTATCTGAAGATGGTCTAATATTTTCAAAACCCCCAAAAACGGTGCCAAAAAACCCTTTAAAAACACAAAAAGGAAAATAAAACTTTTTAAAAGGGTTTAAAAAATATCGCAAATTACGGGTCAGATCAAGCAATATGGTGAGAGAAAGGGGTCCAACCACGAAAATTTAATTTAAAAAATAAAACCTATAAACAAAAACTACAAATTTTTTTAGGGAATGAAATTTTAAAAAAACAAATGTTAATGAATTTACTAAATGCTAAAAAGGAATTATGTTGGGAAAAAAAATGAATTTATGGGGGGAAAATAGAACCACCCAAATTTTACTAAAACATATTGCCTTTATTTTATAATAACTTATAGCTATATGGATTTTCACAAGAAATTGGGCAAAACCCTTTAAACCTTTTTCAAGTTTTAAAGTATCTAACCCCAATTTAAAATTTAAAAGCCCCCCGCTTTTTAAAAAAAAAAGGGGGAATCTAATTTACGATCAAAAAATTTTTGAATTTTATGATTGCCTAATATCTTTAAAATAAATTTTTCCTAGTCCCTTAATTTAAAAATTAAATAAAAATATTGCATGAAAACCAAAGGTTTAAAATTTCCCAATTTAAAAAACAAAAAAACGCCGCTTCCGCATAAATTATTTTAAAACTTACTTGGGAAAAACCTAATAAAACCAAAAAAAAATTTTTCTTTTTTAAATCAAATTTAAAATTTCCCATGCAAATTTATTTTAATTACAAAATACAATTCAAAAGTAAAAATTCTCATAAATTAAAAAATTCCCCCATATCTTATTTCCCATAACTTGAAACAATGAAACTTTTTTAAAATTGAATTATGGGTTTTATCATGTTTCCCCCAAAAAATGATTTTTGAACATTATGGTGGGGATTTAAAAAAAAAATTTAAATTAAATAAATAGGGGTAATGGAATTCATTTTTAAATGATAAAAATAAACTGATAAATGGCATAAAAAAAAATTAAATAAATGAAACAATCGCTTAAATCTTTAAGAGTTTGTAAAACTTCAATCTTCCGAAAAGATTCCTAAAATTTTTCAATTTGAAAGGGAAAATTTAAATAACATTCCCCTTTTTTCAAACTAAAATTTAAAATAACATTAAATTAAAAGAATTTAAAGAAAAATAAAAACCCCAAAGTTCCCAAGGGGAAATTTTAATGATTTTAAAAGGGTCAAAAAAATCAAAGCCCCCCTTTAAAGGTTTTAAAATAAGGAGCTATTTTTAGATCCAAAGAGGAGGAGGAAAGGGGGTCCCGATGAGGAATTGAGTCACAAAAACAATTTAAGATAAGATTTTGGGGAGATTTTTCCCCCCAAAGGACATCCAGAAACAGTCAAAGCTGGCTCAAAAGGGCCGGGCTTTGTGTGCAGGATGGTTTTTTTTTCTTAGTAGGCTTTAAATATTTAAACCAAATTAAGGCCGGCGGGCCTTTAATGCAATTCTTCACTTGCTTCTTTCAATTTTTTGAAAAACCCTCCAAAATTAAATTGTAATTTTCTTTTTTGGGCCCAAACCTAAATTTTCAAAAATAAACACCCTTAAAAAACCATTTCTTTTTTTTTTTTATAATATTGAAAATTTAAATTTTAAAAAAAATAGAGAAGAAAATATAAGTATAAAGTGGGCTTATCACTTTAAACTAATTTGGGCATCCAAATTTTAAAAATTGTTTTTGGGTTTTTGTGGGAAATTTTGGGTTTAAATTTAAAAAGATAAATTTTATATATAATCATAATGTTCATCCTTAACACGACTATTTTTAGGTTTTTTGGTTTTTTAACCATGGCAGTACAAGACCATGTTAGGGTCGAGTATCTCTTGGGGAGATTTTTCCTTCAACACAGTTTGGGAAAATGGGGCCCTGTTTAGAGGCTGTTTTCCCCTTAAATTTAAAAATTGGGTTTAAACACGACCGGGGTTTTTGGAGGGCGAAAAATCCTTTGTATGACTTTTTGGGTTTAATAAAGGTCGAAACATACCGTGGTTGGGGGGCCCCTGTTCCTTTTTATTTTAACCCCCGAGGGCCCCAAGACCCTATTTATTGGTCGTATATCTTTTTGATTTCCTTTTTAAATTCAACATGAAGCAACATGACCATGTTAGATGGTCGTGTATCCCCTTTAATGGGCATTTGAACCCCCAAAATTTTTTTTTATCCTTAAATTTTTCCCAATCTCCTAATTTTTTTTAATCCTAAGCTTAATTTAAAACCAAAAACAAAAAATTAAAAATCTCTTAAATGATTTGAAAATTTTTCTTGAAAACCCCCAATCCAAACACTTTCCCGTGTTTATTTAATCCATCCCAGGTTTTTTATTTCCCATGAACAACCCAAAAGGATTTTTGTGAATAAGTCTCCTCTTTAAAAAAATATGTAAATTTAAATGATAAAAAACGTACCTTTTTTTCCTTGCTGTGCTAGCTCCTCAATTTCCCTTTCTTGGAGAGGTTTTTTTCTCTCTTTTCTTTTGTGTCTTCAGGCGACTATTTAAAAAAAATTTTCATAAAAAAAAGGGAAACCCTTTGGTCATTTTTGCCCTATATAAATTATCCTGTTTTGGGAAAAAACCAAATACCCACCCCCCGCCTTTATTTAAAATTCCGAAAAAGCCTAGAACCTTATAAATTTTTTTTTTTGTGTGTGTGTGTGTATATAAAAATATATATATATCATATACATTTCTTTGCCCCCTTTTTTAAAACTTTTATCCTCAAAAATTACCTAGATTGGGAAAAGTTTTGGATACTTTTTCTTTTATTTTTTTCTTCTAATTCCCATGCGCTTCTCGCTTTGTTTGCTTTATCCATTGCCCTTGACATAAGGGGAAAACTTCTTCTTCTTAGGGGGCTTGTTCCTTGGTATCCACTATCCTCACAGGTCTTTTTTATAGAGGGAAAATGCTGGCCCATACCCTTTAAAGGTTTTTAAAAGGGCCCTTACTTGTTTTGGGTTTGGGACAAACCCTTTTTTTTAAAATTGACACATGAAATACATCATATTTCTCCACCAGACTTGCGAAAGTGCCCCAAACCCTTAAAGCAAATAATTTTGATTTTCCCCCCAAAATTCGAATGGACCCACATATCTTTTGATTCCCAAATTACCCTGTAGTCCAAAAATGATTACCCCTTTTTGGTTTTTAGATATCTTTTAAAAAGACTTTATCTCCCCCTTGAAACTCCAAGGGCCCTCGCCGTTTAAACGCATAACTTTTTTTTTGACTCTAAGCTGATACGATCCAATTTCCTTATGAAATTTAATCTTGTCAAAATATTTTTTGTACATCTTTAACCCCCCAAAAATCGTCTTTCTAACCCTTCATCCTAGGGGTAAGGGGGATTACACTTCCCCTTTCCCTATAATGCTTCAAAGGACCACGTAAAGTAGTCTGGTAAGTTTTTTTTATACAAAATTTTAAATAAAGAAAAAATTATCACCTAGTTACCCCCTTTAACCAAATTTACAAGCTTTTAGTAAATCTTCAAGAATTTTAAATATTTTTTTCCGATTGCCCATTTGTTTGAGGATGAAATGCTTATTTAAAATAAGTTTGTTCCCAAACTTGATTTAACTTTTTTCCCAAAAAGTGCTCACAAAAGGATATCCCTTGTCAAATGTAATCATATTTTTTAGATCTCGTGTAATTTTCGACAATCCATTAATATAATTTGAGCAAACTTTTTTAAGGGGGGGGGGCAATAGGGCCACTTTAATTGGCAAAAATGTTTTGGAATTGGGGTTTAAACTATCTACTAAAAACTAAATTCCCCATCATAATTTTTCCCTTTTTCTTGGGAGTTTCCCATGCAAAATCCATAGTTTTTATGTTTCCCCACTTCCATTTTGGGGATAGGAAGAGGTTGTTTAAATTACTAGCTGGTCTTTGGGGTTCAATCCTTTTTTGTTTTTACGTGAGACACCTAGATACAAATTCGACTATCTCCCCTTTCATAAAATTTTCCACCATTTAAATGGTTTTTGAATTTTTTTGGGACATTTTTGGTTTCTTCCTAGGGGTAAATGCATGCCCTTAGTAATGTGCCCTTTCCTTTGGAATCTTCCTCTTTAATTCTGTGTTGTTTGGGGGCACCCCATCTAAATTTTTATACTTGACTACTCCTTCGGGTTAAAGGGAAAAACTAACCCGCGATTTAATGGTCCCGGGGAAATTTTTTGGGGTGATGATTTTAAAACACTTTCAATTTTTACATTTTTTTTTTTTATCTAATAAAGTTTTTATGGTAAAACTATCAAGTACAATGATTAGTCTTTACAAGGGATGGTACAAGACCTACGTTGTTGAACAAAATTAGGACATCATCGGATTCACATCCCTACAGTCCCGCTGTAATCAACCCTTGACTCGATAACCCGGGTCTTGGGAAATTCAATTTTCTTTTGTAATTGTTTAATTTTATTTTGAACCAAATTTTTTTTAAGCTTTTTAACATTTTGGGTAAAAAAACAAAAACCCTGTTTCCCCTGAGAGTGAGGATCCTCTTACCAACACACCCTTTTGATTTGCCTAAATCCCTTTGGGAAAAACAATTAAAAGAAACAAGAAAAACAATTCTCAAATCAAGGTAAAAACGAATCCCCAAAAAGGGAAAAAAATTTACGTGAAAACCCAAAAGAAGAAAACAAGGAAATCCAAATTTTTCAAAAGTTCAAAAGGAAAAACCTTTTAAAGAAAAAATCTTTAACAACACCCTAATCACAATAATCCACAAAAAAAAACCCCCCAAATTCAAAAGAAAAACTTCAATTATAAGGGTTCCCTTTTCCCTAAGTAATTCAACTTTTTAAGTGGAATTCTTTAATGGGGAATTTGAATTCAAAAAGCAAGGAAGTTTTTAAAAAAACCCAAGAATTCAAAAAAACAATTAGAAGCAAATCTGTCCCAAAACTATCTCAATTCAACCCTTTGATATGACACACTAGAGAAAAGGGGGAAAAAGAAATTTACAACAAAATGAAAATTTAACAACTCACAATTTCAAGGTGTTGGCAAATCGCCACAAAAAATTCCCAAATCTTGGGATTGAAATTGATAAGAGTCTAATGACAATTAAATAACCCAATTCTCACATGAAAAAGAAGGTTTGAACTACAAAAAAAAACCTTTTCAAACCCCCCTTTAAACAAGTAAATTTTTCTTGCTAAATCCCGGGTTTTAAAAAAGGGTTAAAATTGCTAACCCTAAATGAAGGGTTTCAAAGAAAAAAAGTGTCCCAAAACCAAAATAAACATAAAACAAAATTTTAAAAATACAAAAAAACATAAATCTTCATGACCAATGCCTCGGGATAGAAACAATCGCAGTGGGCTTTGTTTACATCCTGAAAAAAATTCGTGTCCAAGGGGATTGTGGGAATAGTGGCATCCCATGGAGAATTACTTTGTACCGAAGATTTTTCTCAATTTTTTTTAGAAAAAAGACATAAGGAAATTTGAACAATTTGGATCATCATTCAATTGGTTCAAAAGGGGTTGACACGTTAAAAATTTTCCCACATCCCTCGTGCTTCTAAAAGATTTGCCCTCAAATCTAGAGGATCATTTGTGGAACGAACCCTAGTACTCTGTTGTTTTTGCTTTTCCGCTAACAATGGTAGGAAATGGATTCCTGATAAGATCAATTATATTTATATTTTTTTTTGGACTTAAAAAATTTATTTTAAATTAAGAAAAATATAAAAAAATGATACTTAAGGGTTTTTTATTGTGAAAAAAAGGTTTTGAGGGCCCAAAAGTAAATTACAATTTAATTGGAGGAGTTTTTTCACAAAATTAAGAAGGGCAAAGGATTGCACTGAAGGCCCCGTCCTTGGGCCGGCCTACATTCAAGGCCGGCCGGCCTTGAGCCGGGCCTTAAACCGGGCCCAAAAAAAAGAAGAAAACCCGTCGCCTTTGAGCCGGCTACATTAAAGGGCCCCCGGGCCTACATAGGCCGCCGCCTTGACCGGGCCCTTAAATACTCCCGGGATTTCCTTTGCGAAATCCCCAAAACTATCCAATTAATTTGCGACTCAAATCCCCATCAAAAACCTATCCCCCTCCTCTTTATTTAAATAACCCCTTGTGTGAACCTTGGAGGGACCTTCTTTTTTTTAAGCATCCTTTCTTTTTTAGAATCCTTTTTTTCCTTTCTTGTTTTACATCATTTGTCTTTTTCCTTGAATCATAAGAAATTTTCCCTTTGGGACTTTTAATTTTTTTCCAAGTTTTTTTGAAGAAAGAATGTCATTTGTTTAAGTTTTTCTTTTTAATTGAAGAATTTAAGGAGTCATTTTTGAATTGAAGCCCCCTTTTTATATTAATAACCATTTTTTCATTTATTTATTTTCTTTTTTGCCCTTTTTTTTTGTTTATTCTTGTTGTTTTAAATGAATTCATTTCACCCCCTTTATTTCAATTGTTTTTATGCAACCATACTAAAGTCAAAAAAATTTCCCTTTTGGGGAAAATTGGATGAAACTCAAATGTTTTTAAAGGGTAAATTTTTAGCCAGTTAGTAATTTGGGAAATTTTTAGGATTTTTCAGATGCAATTTTTTGATTTCAATTAATCTCTTTTTTATAATTGTTAAAAACCTTTGATACGGAAATATTAGGATTGTTAGGGTTCTTAAATTTAAAGATTACAATACGGAGTTGCGATAATTGGTTTTTAAATTTGAGTTTATGGAGGGGGCCCAAAGCAATGTTCTTGTTATTAATTACAAGGGATTAGGGTTTAATTGATTTAGGGATTAGTTGTTTGACATCGGGGGTGTATGAACATAATTTTTATCCTTGGTTAAAAGAGACACGGAAGCCAAATAATTGATTTATGGCAAATCCCAAAAAGGATTTTCTAAACCACTTGAATAACCTTATAACCACTATTCACATAACTTATACAATTTTTTAAAAAATCAGGGGAATTCTAATTTCCCTTGTTCATAATTGATAGATTTGTCAAAAAATTTTTTCTTGTTGCTTTAAGTTAAATTTTTAGATTAGACATTTCAAAACCCCTTTTTATCACCTAGTATTGATAAGAATTGCCATAGATCTATACTCTAATTTGGTTCCTCGAGGGATCGACGACCTTACTTTTCACAAATTTATTACTTGATACGACCAGTGCACTTGCTGCAATACGCTCCCATTTTATATATATGTTCTGAGTGTATCAATTCTTGATCTGTTTCTGAAAACCTTGGACCTCAAAATGGAGTCATCGGTAATAGAACTATTGCATGACTTGCCCATGCTGAACATGTATGTATTTTCAAACCCATCATGTATCACCCATCGACCCTACAACCAAAGGCCCACCCAATAGTAAATGGAATGCATGCATAGGAATTATATCACAAAGGATCTCATCATGGGTAGTTCTGCTCGACACTCACAGGAACCTTTGCCCTAAAGGTAACATGCATACTACCTCTGTTATCCAGCCAATGCAAATGATAAGGAAATAGGAGTGGTATTGTAGATAGTTGTAATTTTTCTACCAGTGCAAAAGATGTTAAAATTCGTGCAACTACCACTACGATGATGAGTACACAAAGGTTACCTCTAATTCTGCAAGAGGTAAAGAAATATGTTCTCCCCCGAATATCACCGGTATCAGGAGATATAGATAAAACCTTGCGTAACACATTAAGGGGTAGATATTTCCCTCCTGTATGCTCCTCAGGCGCGTTTTTCATTCCCGATCACCATAATATTCCTGCAGTGCTGTTGGTAGATCTATAGGTTCAATCGATTATGATCATCCTCAATATCCTCTCCAGTGTCTTCCATAACAGTCATCACCCTCTTATTGGACACTGTGCACCATATGCCCAAAACCCATGCATTTAAAACATTTTATCTGGCGCAAATTTCCATTAGTAGATCCGGGAATAGTCTGCCTCGTTTCTGGGGCCATGACCTCTTTACCCTTCTCATGGGTAAATTTTCTCTTATAATTGTTGGGGTAGTATGTCCACTTCCTTTACTCCCTCACCTACCGCCTTTGTTCCCCCCGATCGACTGTGCTGATGGTCATTACATTTCTGGGCCTACTGCTTGGAGCCCCAAA
>JBBMOL010003037.1:0-18957 GCA_037954665.1 Laguncularia racemosa | reverse complement strand
TTTACTATAAAGTATAGACCCACTTAAAAAGAAATGGCTTTGCTAACGTTTTGAGTATTCTTTGGTCATTTTTGCTAGCCATTTCAGGGTATTTGCTTTCTTAGAGGAAAGTTTTGATATCCTAGTACCAAGGCTTATCATCTTGTTCTTTTTCGATTACCAAACAGTAGTTGGGCCTATTTTTAATGGTTGGACTTCGGTTCCCTATTATTTAAATCATAGATGCTAGTGTGGCGAGGGCATCTGCAAACTGGTTTTAAGTCCTTTTGATGTATGTGAAGGTAACTTCCTTGAATTCATCCATCAGCTCTGTCAATGTTGATGATATGACACCAATTTAGGGTCCTTAGTTTTGTATTCCCCTTTTGTTTGTAATATGATGAGTGAGGAATCTCCGTATACATCTAATTCACGGATTCCCATCTAGTAGCCATTTTTAGATTGAGGATGCAGCCTCATACTCTACATATTGTTAGCATACGGAAATTTGAGCCTCAATATTGCTGAGGTGAATTATGTTCCTTTTGGTGATATCAACACTACCTCAACCCCACAACCAAATACATTAGCAGCTTCGTCAAAGAAAATTTTCCATTTAGGGCATTACTCTGTCTTATATTCTTTTGCTGGCTTACCTTTACTATCAATATATTTTCATCGAGGATTGGGCCTACGATTCTTAGCAATCCCCTTCAAATTGGGTGTTCTACCAAACTGATCTGCTAATGATTGCCCTTTCATTGAATTTTGGTTTATATATGTGGTATCAATTCTAATAGGAGCATTTGCCATTTAAAGATTCTTCCTAACAAACAAGCTTCTTTGCTAAGTATTTCAAAGGATCATGTCCTGTTAATAATTCAATAGGATAATAGAGCGTGTACTATCTCAATTGATGCTTGACCCAAACCAATGCACAATAAGTCTTTTCTATTTCGAAATACCTTTGTTACCCTTCATGAACGTTTTACTCAGGTAGTATATGGACTTTTCCCTTCCTTTTTTGTCCTTTTGCCTTAGTACCACCCTATGATTAAAGGGTTTTTTGGATACAAAAAAGGGTTTTCCTTTTTTTGGGGATTCTAAGATTGGGGGATTTGTAAGGTAATCTTGATTTTTTAAACGCTTTTTCGCTTCATACCCCTTTTTTTGTGGCTTCTTTTTTAGTAGAGGGAAACAGTGGCGGGTTATCCGGGAGTTGTGGTAAAAGGGTAGTAATTAAACCCTTCTCAATAGCCCTCTTACCCCCTTTTAATGTGTGTGGAGAGGGCTTTTCCCCAACATGGCTTTACTTTGTAAAGGTCAATTTGTGCCTTCTCGACTTACGATAACCCTAATAGCTTGCGGTTGTGACCTTAAAAAGTACATTTTTGGGGGTTAACTTTAGTTGAAATTTCCCCAATGCCTTAGAATTTTTCTTACGATGATCCATGGCTTTCTTCTTTTTTTGCCCTAGTTCATGTCGTGACTTTTAACTTTGACTTCTTGGCATCTGTCTGAAGTATCTGCCCATGGTCTTTGATTGTGCCCTAGATTCTTCAAAAAAAAAGGCATAACTTTGAAACAAAAGTTCCCCTTGTTGTGATAAAAGGTTGTTTGGGTCTTATCTTTATTTTTTGCTATTTTATCTGATTTCCTTAAGAAAAATGCTAAATAAGAAGAGTGATTCCTACGGTTTATTACAAAGACTCTTTTGAGGCAGAGGAAGTTGTCTTTGGGGGGCTTGGTTTAGATCTCGGAAGCCCAATCCATACTCGTACTTTCCCATTTTCTTTAGAGCAGGGATATGTTTGCTCCCTACTTGGGTAGTCTGAACCTCAATAAACCCCAACTTCTAACAGCTTCTTGACTTCCTTTTTTTTAAATTTTTTAAAAGTGTAAACCCTAATCTTCTCAATTTTTTTTTTTTAGGTTTGCATTTTCTTGGGGTAGTTGTGAACTACAATTGAAAAATCAAGTGCTGGATGTCCCTATGACCAGGCGAATACATTGATTTAACAAATTCTTTAACTTTTTAAAATTAAATTTTAATTTTTCTTTTTTTCCAATTTAAATTCCCATTCACATCTCAAAACCCTTTTTTTTTTAAATTTTCTTTTTACTTTTTTAAAATATATTCCAAAACCCCCAAACCCAAATTAAAAATTTTTTTCCAACAAACAAATTCCCTCCCATTCACAACAATTTTTAAATACCATTTAAAAAAGAAATAAAAAAACAAAATTGGATTTTTTTGAAATTTAACAATAAAAATGATAACCACAACGGAATTTATAAAATAAGTGTTTCCTTTTTGAGTGACCTAAGCTATTAGGGATAAAAAAAACCATTATTAAAGTGGATGGAGGGTCAGGGAAGGGTGAGCATCATCGTGGTATCGGGGAAATTTTTTGGTCTTAAAAATAAGCCCCGCTAAAAAAAAAAAAAAAAAAAAAAAAAGTTTGTGGAAAGGGGTGGAAAAAATAAAAAATTGGGTGTATTAATTTTTTTTCGTTTAGACGATTTTGCTTGATTTTTCTTCTTTTAAGGTAGGAACGTCCCCTGTCCAAAGTCCCTTGTTCCCCCTTTTTAAAATTGTGCCCCTCTTTGTTTATGACTATGCCTATTTTTAAACACTTGAACCCCCTAAATCCTAGGCCCATTTTCCCCGTGTGGGTATAGCTGTTTCCTTATGATTGCTAGTCTTGTTCCCCCAATACGGTGTTTATTTGCCTTTTGTATAAATATGATTCTGGGGGGGAACTCAAAGGTATGGTCCTGTAGTGTCTATTGGCCTTCCCAAAGTAAATTTGAAAGCCTTAGTTATCGGGATTGAATGAGATGCTGAACACTTGTGGGCCAATTTCTCCCGAAGGTGTTTTCCCCCCACTATTCCCCTTAAAACCATCAAAAGCTTAATATATTGAACTTGGCTTAATATTGCTCATGTCAACCCCAAAATGATCGAGGGTGGCAAAAGGGCATACTTGGGGAAGATCCTTGTTGTGGGGGACCCGGGGAGACTATTGTGTTGTTACATTTTATACTATGAAAAATGGTTTTGTTGTTGATCTCACTTCTTTAGTTCTTTAGGGGAAAAGATATTTGGTCCATATGAAATTGAATCTGCAAAAGGGATTAGCTTTCATTACAATCCCTTCTTCCCCACTTTTTAAAACTCAAAAGGTCTTCTCCCTTGAGGCCAGTGTAAGGGGGGGGATAAGTATATTTGGGTAGAACTTATTGAGTTGTTCCATGATTTTTTATATTGATTTGATCATTTTGTGAAATGGGGAGCCCTTTCTTTTTTTTCAACGGTGGTGGTTTGGGGGGTTTTTTTTTGGACAAAAAATTCCCAAATTTTTCCCCTATAATGAAAGATTTTTCTGTTTAATGGTTGTAGTCAAAAACGGTGTTGTTTATACTTTTTTGGGGTATTAGGACATTAAACAATTTTTTTTTGGGATCTTCATTCCGTTTTTTGGGCCCCTCAAACACTTTATAACTACAATTTTGAGTTGATTTGATCATGTTCCAAAAAATCATTTTTCCCCCTTAGTGGGTTGTTCCCTTTTCAAATTAAATCCCCCCCCATAAGCCCCTATAAGTTTTTGGGGTGAATGAATAATTTACTGGGTATTCAAACCTCTGTTGATTCACTAGCGTATAAAATTTGGGGGTCTCCTGTCAGCACCTCTTCTTTATCTATGATCTGGGGGTTTATTCAAGCTTTGTGTGGGTAACTTATTGCTTGTTTGTTCTACTGGTTTTGGGGGGCCCCTTTGATTTAAGGTTGGGCCCCTTCAACCAGATCATGTTGATTGGGTTTGGGTTTTGGTAGGGGATTAGTATGACATTAGGTGTGGGCATTGACGAAATCTTCTACCACTTTCCTGCGTCGATTAGTTTGGATTTTATTTCGGGGTCTAACTCTATTATCGAGTCCTTTACCCTATGTGATCTACTTTTGAGGTTGGGATAAAAAATTCCCTTTAACCTGTATTGTTTTGTTAGGGATTCGAAGTGATCGATTATTGTTGAAATCGAGCAAAAACCTGGCTGAGGGGGGTGGGTTTTGGGAGTGAAATGTCTTGCAGCTCTCGTAGTTGGGTTTGTTCGTGGTGATTACTAGTTTGGGGTTGTTCTTGTTGGGATGTTAATGAGACCCCAAATCTTCAACCTTGCTTAAATTAACCATACTGATGGTAGACTCTTTGGTTTTAAATGCCCCCCATAGGTCTTGGAGATGATGAAAACTTGGGGAGTTGACAATTTGGGTTTTCCAGAGTAAAAAAATTTTTTATCCGGCATCTGTTGCTACTAACTTTGCAAAGCTAGATGATGTTATCCCATGATGTGTGAAAAAATTTTTTCCTTATGTTGACAAATTGAATGTCAACTTCCTCTTTGAAATTGGGGTGGGCACCCCAGCAGCTTGACCCCTCCAATGTGGGCTTTTTTTGAAGGACACGTTGTGCCTTTCCACGGTTTAGATGCTTTACGGGGGGCCTTCAATATTAAAATTGTACTGCTTGTAAAATGCCAAGCGAATTTATCCAAAGTGTTGACTTGATTAAGGCTAATGTGCTATCAAATGAGAGCAGGACCGTGGGGTTTATTTTGGGAAAGTTTGGACCAGATTTGTCATTTTGTGTGTTTTTTGCTTTTTTCCGCGTATAGTTTGTATGTATTTAGGACAAAATAGTCCCTTTATTTTTTAAAATTTCGGGGCCCTTAAAAACTTTTTTAAGGTTCTTCCCCCCAGCTAGTAGACTTGATGTTGGTTTTTATCAAAACTTCAGGTCCTTCCAAGTCTTCATTTATCATAATTTTGGGAGGCTTCTTTTCTTTTTCCTTTTGTTACCCCTCCTTTTCCTTTTTTTATGTCAATTGAGGTTGGATCAAGATTGACTTTTCAGTTCATATTCGAGCGGGTTGATAGGGAGTTGATTTCTCGTTTTAGTGGTTAATTTCTACTCCCTTTTCCCCTTTTGGCTCCTGAATGTCCTCATGAGTGGCTCGGTGGTACGAAGGAGGCCAATGCTTTTAGCAAGAGGTAGTTTGTAACCAATTGTTGGCCCGTTTTTTTAGGAATACAACCCTCAATCTAAGGAGCTTGTGCTATTTGTCTGTGGTCATTGTTGTTCCCACTACTAGCCATTTTTGGTTTTGGAGGGGGTGGATTGGACTTCTAGGAGGGTTTGGGTTGTTTAGAGTATTTTGATACTGGTAAGCATTTATTTGCTGATGCTGTTATAAATTGATGCGTATCAATAGATGCAGAAGGAAAAAGGGGCCAGGTTTGATTAATGATGAAATAGAAATTTTTTAATATTGCAAATTGGAGTTGAGTATTTTGAAAACATAAAAAAAGAAAGAAAAAATATTTGTCTATCCTTTATTTAGCCTTTTCTTCTTTGGGCAAGGGGTTGACTCCCAAATTGCGATGGTCCTAGTGTTTTAACCTCGCCTAAGTCTTCTCCAATTTAGTTCCAAGGCTTTTTTTCTCTAGTTAGACTCCTTGAATCACTTTTACAAATGTCTTTTTGTTGTCCCCTCTCAAATTTCCACAAGCTTACCCGTTCCAAAAAGTTTTATTTTAACCTGTTGTTCAGTGAGGCTGAATAATTCAGGACCCGTATGCCCTTTTTGTTTGGTTAATTGGGACACAAAAAAATTTTGTGTCGAGTTTGCCACTTCCCCCTCTAGATTCTAAGATCTACATTAGGGTTCAATCCGGGCTTCCCTAGAGCTTAACCTTTATAGCTTGCGATTTTCTTGTACTAACATGTTTGATCTTGGTATTTTAAAGTGATTCCTTCCAATGATGGCCTGTAAACTATGTCTTAAAAAAAGTACCGAATTGTGGACCCCCAAATTTTGATGTACACTATGTCCCATTAAGGCCCAATCAAAAGGGAAACCTGAAAATTCCCGCTGTTAGGATAACTTTATTTAAAAGTCCACCTAGAGTTAAGGAGTTGTTGGATTAAAAATTTAAAAATTTAAATTTCTAAAGATAGGGAGCCCCCCTTTTATAAAATCTCAAGATTATTTGCTAGGCTAAAGATTTCCTAACCCTGTTCAACTTTAAAGCACTTTGGGTGCTCACAAATAGATTAAGTGAGGTTGATGTTTTAAAGGGAGAAAATTCCATGGGCCCTTCTTCTTTTCAAAATTATATTCTGAAACTATTAGCTGTAAGGGGATTAAAAAATTTTCCTTCCAAAAACTGAAACACCACTCTCAAACCCCTTTGTGGATGTGAACGATCCTAGTAGGAAAAATGATATTGCAAATGTGTCAAGATGAAAGCATAAACCTATCTTTGTTGTAACTTTGGTTTCCAATAAGATGTCTTTTTGTCCCATCTTTACACCGAGCTACGAACCAAGCCTCCCAATTTATCCATTTGGAGGCAGTCCCATTTTCTATTTCCTAATGCTCGGTTTTATCACTGCCTTAAGAATTCCCCGGTTTTGAAATACTGCTGGCCCAACCCCTAAATTGGCACATATACCCCCTTTGGAAATGAAGGGGCCTACAAAGTTGGTTATTCCTCTAGGGTTGGGGTGATCTCGTTTGGCCCCAAAAAAGAAAGTTGTGGGTTTTTTAATTTCCTAAAGGTGTGGATGCTAGATCAAGGGGAGGGGTTTACCCCCTTTTTTATTAGTGAGAGGATGGACCCTATTTTGCCCTGATAAAGGCCCCCGTTCCCAGGGTTTTTTAAAGGGGAATAATGGTCCGTACCAGTTTTTGGATTAAGGCTTTCAGCCTGGATTTCCCTTTTGGAGGGACAATGATTTTAAAACTAGCCATTATCAGGATTCAATAGAAAATTTTTAAATTTAAAAAGAAATCTCTTACAAAAAAATCATTAATTTTTTATAAGTAAAAGTATTTGAACTTAGAAAAATAAGGAAATTACTTTTTAATCTTTGCCAACCCATGACTTTTGTATGTAAAGTAGGTGGGTTCTAAAGGTCCCCCAAACTCTATGGCTTCCCAAAATTCTCGAAGAAAAGGATTCAGGCCATATCGAAGCATTGGGTAGGTAGCCTAATCGGCCCCCAGCGGTGATTTTTACTTCACCCCAGAATTTTTCAATGGCCCCCCCTCTTTGGGTCCTAAAATGCTGGTTTTAAAAGTATTAATTACACAATTTTATGTATGGAAACTTAATAGAAAAAATGAGATATAATAAAAACCAAAATTTACTAAAACCTGGACAAGGTAGTTCTAACTTAGTGCAAACAATATTTCAAACTAAGAGCTAATTAAGATATCTAGAAAAAGATGATTTAGAAGGTCTAGGTGGGGGCTAGCCCCCTTGGTTTCCCCAGTGGGGTTCCATCATGCCAGTTAATTTCAAAAATTTTTATTATTCCCTATTCGTTTATAATAAAAACCATGTATTAAATAAAAACTCGACTTAAAAAAGGGTTTCTATTCATTTGGGTTGCCACTCAATTGGAGTTTTTGGAAAAAAAAAATTTTTAATTAGAATTAAATTGGGGGTTTTAAATTTTAATCTAAACAACTAGTTGATAAAATCTCCTTTTTATTTTATGAAAGAAAAAAAAAAGGAAGAAAAAAAACTAGGATTCTGACTTAGGGGCTTTCCCATTAAAATTAAGTTACCACCTTTTCCTTTTTTAAATTTTAAATTTTTTTTTAGAACCTTTTTAGCATAAAAGAAAAATTTAGAAAAAAAAAAAATATAAGGATTTTTACTAAAAATTTATTAAAAAAAAAAATTTTTATTCTTTTTAGAGTTGCCTAATGTTGCTTACGTACCCCCTATTCAGGTCAAAAGGCCCTTGTTCACTTTTTAAAAATTAGAGATTTGTTAATTTTAATTAGGGGGAAAAATGCCGGTTTATGTTTTTTATCATTTAAATTTATTTAAAAATTTTAAGCCTAAGCTTTATATTTTTTTTTTAAAAAAAAAAACTAAACCCCTTTAATTTTAAAGAATCAATTATATTTTTTTTTTGTTATAAAAAAATTTTTTAAAATAAAAAAATTTTTTTTTTTTTTAAATTTAATTTTTTTTTTTTTTTAATCATAAATTTTAATGGCCCAAAAAAAAATTTTTTTTATTAAAACCAACCAACAAAAAAAAATTATTATTTTTTTTTTTATTTTATTTTTTTTATTTTTTTTAAAATAAAAAAAAATAAAAAATAAAAATAAAAAAAAAAAGGGACCTGGCATAACAATCAGCGGGTTTGGGTCAATATATGGCATTTGGGGGCCTTCGCGGGGGGATTCCAATGGTTTAAAGGTGTTAGGAGTCGAAAGAGGTTCCAAGGGTGTGGGGTAAAAATGGTTGGTGTAAAAATTTGCACTAAAGAATGCTCTTGGTGTTTGGTTTTTATGGGGCCAATGGGGGGGCTTGAGAGAAAAGGAAAAAAATTCGGCGAAGGCTTCGACTTATGTATTTTTCTCTTCTGGGTCGGCTTCCGGAATCTCCCCTTATCGGTTTTTTATTGATTGCCAAAACCGGCTTGATAAGTTCGAAACCCTTGTCTTGAGACCCATCCCATCCGTTTTTTTTTTTTTTTATTTGTTAATCTTTGATTTTTTTTAGATTATTTTGATTTATTTTTTTTTTTTTTATTAAAAATCTTTGGATTTGTGAAAAAAAAAAAAACCCAAAAGGCAATTCCTTCTCTTGATGGCACCCATTTGGACGGAGTGTTAATTGCCGTGTACCAGTAGAAAATTTGGAAGGAAAAAAAAAATTGAAAAGGCAGAATTTTTTCCCCAAGTTTTGAAAAAAAGTGACTGACCCCCCCTCCCCCAGCACCATGGGGCCAATAACCGGCCAGCTAGGCTAGCCCCTTTCTCGTTTTCTGTTGATGCAAACTGTAAATTTGCGTGACAATTTTTATTAATTTCATATTATTTTGAAAATTTTAAAATTTTTAAAAATTCCCTTTGTCTTTTATTTTATTTTACCTTCAATTTTTAAAATTAGTGTATTATTCCTATTTTTTTTTTCTTTTTCCTTTTTTTATGAAAAAAAGAAAAAATTGAAAAAAAAAACATTTAATTATGATTAGAGGGAAAATGGGGGATTTCATTAAAAGCAATAAAAAAGAATTAGAATTGTTTTATAATATAGTAAAAATGTTTTTAAGTTTTTTTTTTAACCTTTTTTTAACGGTAAAAGGGAATTTGTTAATCTAACTTTTGGAAAATCAAAAGGGGATCAATCCTTAGGGTGGTTTTTTTATTTTTCTCATTTAGGAATTATGTCCAAATTTTAATGGTCAGTGTGAGTAAATCCCCCTTACTTTTGAAATTATAAATTGATAACTTTGAAAAATTCCCATATTCGATAATAGAGCCTCGAAACTATTATTGCAATTGATATTTGAAAGGATACTTTTGGGACTTTAATAACAGTTTGAGGTATATGCTCAAATTTCTTAAATATTTGATAAATAAAAGCTACTTTAAGATAATGTTTAGTTATCAAAATTAGACGGTATAAGAAGAATTAGACAACATTGTACAAGAAGCATAATATGAAAAAAATTATCTTATATCATTTTTGATTTGTACAGTATAGGGTATGTACTTTTGTGTTAATATAAGGCTATTTTTTAGTGCCAACTTGTTAAATTCATTGAAAGACACTGGTTATGGACATAGTAGTAGAAAGATTATGGTGATGTAGAGTAATTTTTTGGTTTTGATAATTGTATATTTTTTATCTAGTAAATAATTTTTTGTATTATCAGCTATTTGGTATTAATTTTTCAAATTTTGTCTAGTACTTTAAGGTCTCTTTTATCCAAAAAATTTAGTTTATTATACGAATTAAATAAAAAATAAAAAAAATTATTTAAACAAATCAAAAAATAATAATAACCAAATACTACTAATAATTTTATCTAGACTGCTTAATCAATAGTTTAAGGTGGGAAATTTTGCCCATTCTCATTTTTACGTGGTTTTCTTTGGGAAACCAGAGTCTTCGAGATTTTAAAGACGTTCAGTGTTGGAATCATTATTTCCAGCACGCTGATTTTGACACTGCGTTTGTATAAGTTTACTAGAATAACAAATAGTAACCAATCCGTCTTTATAAAATACAACTGATTCAGGTGAACTACGTGCGAAATTTTATCTTATTAAAATATACCCTGTTTATGTAGACATCTACTTATAGATTTGATGGGGTTTTTACATGATCCATGAAAGAAATTAGTATGAAACTTCTGGCAAACTTTACTTTGGTCATGTCCGTATTAATTAGTTAATAAGCAATGGCCCAGTGAGGAAACGTGAAATTTCTGGATCGCATTTGATTAATTATTCCGAAAATACAAATTAATTTCTTCACCATAATCAAAAAGAAAAATGTAAAAGCATGAAACCAAAGGTCACTTCAACTCCGAACACCTCATGGGAAGCACCTTCTATCTTTCTCTCTCCTTTCTCTACTGCTTCCTCGAACCCTTTATATACTCTCATACCCACAGACATGCACAGCAATACAACATGTCAATATAAACTCTAATCATTTTCTTCGAATTCAAACACATTCACCTATTCAAAATGCACAGATTGTTACAACTGAAGGTGACATCAACCCAGGATTTAAGGATTAAGAAAAAATCCATAACAAAGAACCTTTTTTCCATGCAAGTACGACAATATGCTTGAAATGGACTTGCCAATGCACGTAGGTTTTATTTCACCGGAGGTTTACTATTACAAGGGGAAGAACTATGGTAACAGTAGTAAATTTGCCGGAGCTGCAAGAATACCAGTTTCGGATTTTATGGGTAGCTTTGTGCCTGAAATCATGTACATTATTTGAGTTATAGGTGAAGGTATGCAGATGGTGTGCGTAATGGTGTTATTAACGTTTCGATTAAAGTGATGACGACATCTTCGTCGGGATATAATGTCCCGAAGGTGGTCTCGTCGGCATAGCCAGGAGTTCCGGTTCATAATGTCAAGAAACCCTAGGATAGTGATAGGAGTTCCCATTAATTAGTATAACACCCTAAAATCTGGGAACACTACAACTTGTCATATGTCCTCATTACGTAAAGACATGCAAAGGCCTTCATATTACAATTCTCCAAACATTACCTTTAAGTATTCAAAATGATAATTACACTCCTCACATCATTACAGTAGAAGCATTTATGAATTCAAATACTACAAACCCTTGAAGGAAACGTAATCCATGTTCAATCCCCTCAATTAAATACAACGGAAGCTTTCAACAATTTAAATCTAACAACAAACCAAAAAACGATATTTACAAAGGACATCACCATCTCTTCTTTCACTTCATCAAAATACTACTCATTTAGTATGCGTATTCTACATTCTCCTCAATATCTTTGATTGGTCTCTACTAGGGTCTTATCATATCCTATAATCTCTCTTGTGGCACCTGTAAGTAAAAAAATACTATCACGATGGAGTGAGCAAACGCTCGGCACTATGTATACCAACAAACACATATTGCATGTCATGATGGAAATAATAACACATGCATGATGCAACATAATATTCATAAACAAATTACTTATCCTTCACATTATTTAGCTAACACAATCTCGTCATCAGAATCATTATACATCCTTACACATAACTACAAAATCCTTCCACAAACAATAAATATATATATAACAAAAGGTATTCTCCTTTATCCATGAGTTTATTTTCCATACATAATAATAATAATATATATGACAATAGGTACTCCCACTGTCTATGAGTTTATAAATCCTTTCACAACATACTTCCACAAAACATGAGTACTTTCGCAACATCTTTTCACAAACATGAGTCATTTCACAACACCCTTCTACATACTATCAAGATTATTTTGATACACGACTCCACTATGAATAACGTCACATACTGATCATTGGGATGTCACCTCAAGAACATTGACCCACACTCGATTTCTTGGACCTAGCAAATCACAAACACATGCACACACAATCAAATTCACTTACAGTAATAATTAATCCACACACAATATCTAACTTAACAAGCATAAACAATACACATGGTATACACATACCTCACTTTGCAAATCTTGACTTTCCCTTACATGTTTATAGCCTCACAAATCCTCTAAAACTATACATAATCCCAATTACATGATTTTATAATTGTATTTCAAAAAATTAAAATGAAATGGACACATTTCAAATCAACATGGGTATTGTTCGAGGCTATGTAGGTGAACACAGGTAGTACACGACCGTACCAATGACCGTGTATATTTTTTCTTTTTTGATATAGGCAAGACACAGTCATGTTGAGAGATCTTGTACCTTTCTATGTAGTTTCGGTTTAACATGGGACAGATATGACCATGATGGGAGGTTGTGTATCTTTCTATATGTTTTAGTTTCAACATGGGATATAATACGACCATCTTAGGAGGCTATGTATCTCTCTATATCGCTTGGGTTTGACATGAGACACGACACAATCATGTTGGAGGCGTGTATCCCTTATTCACTATGAACTCTCTTTTTCCATTCAAAATGTTCTCATTCTTTCTAAACTAAACCTAATTTTCTAAATAAATATGTCAAATTGACTCTAGTTTATGCGAATTCGATTATATCACAATGGATTTTGGTACTTACTCATTATAGGATGCAATTTAGCTTCTTAGATTGCTCATTCCTATGCACTTTTGCCTTACCCTCACTCTAATTCCAAATTCCTGATTTTACATTGTCAAACTATCTTAAAGTTGTGAATCCATAGTCATATACATGTATTTAGTGATTAACAATCTTTACCTAGTTGAATGGATTCGTCCTTTGAGATTGTTTTTTATCAAAATGCCATTAAGGTTTTGTGAGTCTCTAAACTTGCACTATGGAAAGGCAGAAAAGTGTAACCCTAGGTCATAAAAGGACTTATATACTTAGGCTGTGAAATGATCAAACTACCTTCATCCATATATTCTATTTACTATCTTCTCCTTAATTGATTTTTAATAATAATATGAATTACATATATATATATATTATATATATATATATATTTGAAACAATATCCAATATTTACATTCTCTCCCATTTACAAGAATTTTCATCCTTGAAAGTTACTTGGATTATTGAAGAGTTCTAGATATCTTCTTCTCATCTCTCTTCTAACTTTTAGGTTACCTCTCTCTCTATTTGGTTGCTCTGTTACACGTTGACATACTTAATAACCTATCTTCTTAAATTATGTTCTTTAATATCCACAATCCTAATGAGTCTCTCCACTGTTGTAAGGCTTGGTTGCACTTGTAGTGGTTCTAATGCAGTGATCTAGTCAGGGTTGGGCACATATTTTGATATACCTAAACACACTTAAAAGCACATCCAAAAGACTTAAGAAAAACTATCTCAAGTCAAGGCAAAATCGGATCCAAAAATGGCACTTTTCAATTGAACCTAATGATGAAATGATGAAATTCAAAAAAAACCAATGATAAAAAAATTAGAATACCACAATGAAAAGCCTTCTAACAAAACTCTAATTTTCATGTAATCCACATAAATTGAACCCTCAATTTGACAAAAAGAAAACCGTAAAAAAAACAATCCCTTTTCCAATAATGAAGAACACGTTATCAAGGAATCCCCAAAGATGAATCGGATCAATTTGATAATTCCTTCAAATAAAATAAGAATTCGTGAATAACAAAAGTAATTTTGACAAGAACTATCTCAAATAAAAAATAGATATGACAAACTAGCGAAGAAAAGAAATCACAACAAAAATGAAATTGATATAACTCACAATTTCAAGATGTTGCACTCGCCATAATTTCAACTCTTGGTATTGAAATTGATAAGAGTTTTTGGAACCAAGGTATGAACCCTAATTCTCAGGTGAAAGGAGGTGTTTAATCTGCAAAATGATAAGCCTCAAACCCTCTCTTAAGAAAGATTTATACTTGCTACTCCTAGGGTTAAAAAGTACTCAAAATTACAAGTTTTCCACTTTTAAGGTGGGGTAACCCTAAATGAAAGTTAAAAAAATAAAAGTGTCCCAAAACCAAAATACAACCAAAATAGTTCAATTTAAACGTTTACAAGATACAAACCCAAAAATAAAATCTTTCATGATCCAATGCCTAGAATAGAGAACAATCGCAGCGGGCCTTTGATTGTTATCTAAAAAAAATGTTTTGTGTCCACCTGAAGTTGTAGGACATTTTTGGCATCCCATGGAGGGTATTAATTGTACCTATAAGATTATTCTCAAAGTTTATTAAAAATAAAAAACATAAGATTAAAATATGAGCAATTTGGTTAATCACCCAAAATTTGGGTTTTGAAGAGGTTGACAGTGCTGGGAATTTTTCCCTTTATCTCCTCGGGCTTCTGAAAGATTTGCCCTCAAATCTAGAGGATCAGTTGTGGAATTGAACCCTAGGATCTCTGTTGTCTGCTCCCCCGACTAACCATGGTAGTGGATGGATGCTTAACCTGTTTCTGAAAACCCTGGCCCCAAAATGGAGTCATTGGTAATAAGTTTTTGCGTGTCTCGCCATGCTGAACATGTAGGTATTTTCAAACCCATCATGTATCACCCATCGATCATCAACCAGGGCCCGGCCCAACAGCAAATGGAATGCATGGGATTTGGAACTACATCACAAAGGATCTCATCATGATTTGTTCTACCCGACACTCACAGGAACCTTTGCCCTAAGGGTAACTTTCATACTACCTCTATTATCCAGCCAATGCAAATGATAAGGACTAGGATGGGGTATAGTAGACAGTTGTAATTTGTCTACTAGTGCAGCAGATATAACATTCATGCAACTAACACTATCGATGATGAGTACACAAAGGTTACTTCTGATTCTACAAGAGGTATGAAATATGTTCTCCCTTGAATATCGCTGATATCAGGAGATGTGGACAAAATCCTACGTTTAAAACTTGAGGGTAGATATTTCCCTTCAGTATGCTCCTCAGGTGCATTTGCATTCTGATTATATAATATTCCTACAATGTGTTGGTTAGGGTCTGTAGGCTCAATCTGTTCATGGTCATCCTCAGTATCCTCTCCAATGTCTTCATAACAGTCATCACCCTCTTATTTGGACACTGTGCAGCCATATGCCCAAATCCCATTTTTAAAACATTTTATTCTGGCGCGCTTTCCCACTAAAAGATCCGGGAACAGTCTGCCTCGTTTCTGGTGCCATGATCTCTTTACCCTTCCCAGTGGGTAGTTTTCTCCTATAATGGTTGGGGGAGTAGTGTCCACTGCCCTTGACTCCCTCATACCGCCTTTGCTCCCCTGATCGATGTCGGCAAGATGGGTCTTTAGCAGTGTTGGGCCTACTGTGGGAGCCCAAAAGAATTGGACCTCCCCCGTTCTCTATTTTTAAGGAAAAATGAATAGCCTCATCAAGTGTGGTATAGGTGAGCTCAACAATACACGTTTTCTATATTTTAGACTTGAGACAAACGTGCTTATTTTTGTTCGGGGTAAACAGACCCACACTAATATAAGGGTCTCAATTCCTGCACTAATCACCCATTTTTTTCCCCCCCCGCCTAAAGGTTTCAGTCGATAAACGTCCTGTTTGTAGTGCTCAAGAAAAAAACCCTTTTTCCCTTAAAAAACCTCTCATATCCCTTTGGGTTAAACCCTCAGCCTTCCCCATGACCCTATTGATGATAGTTTTTCCCCCCAAAAAAAAGCTCCCCAAAAAAACCCCCCCCCAAACAAAAAAAAATTGACCCTAGTACGTCCGACTCATAACTTCGAAGAGACCTTCGCCCTTATTCCAGTCTGGTTATCTGCGATCCCTTACCACCATAGATGGCTTGTATTTTTAATACTCCAAACCCGAGGTGGCCTAAATACCTATTTGATTTGGGTTTGCCCCAAAAAATTATCTCCCTTTCTTTCCCTGTTTGGAATTGCTCCTCCCCCACCTTTATTTAAGTTCATCCCCCCCACTACTCTATTTGATGGGGGTTTTAGGAGCTCTCGAGGTGGTGCGGGTTTGGTTTTTTTTTTTCCACTGGTGGTTGTGGAAAATCACCCCGTTAACTCTATTTGTAGTTAGAAAACCATAGTAGTAAGCTCCTGAATTTGGTTCCTCCAAAGTTTCCTCCCTGCCACATTACGACCAGTCCCACCACCTGGCTATTGGCTTCTTCACCCAATCCCCCTTCACATGTCTTAGACATATTGTGTTTTGTATGTTGTTCCTCAAAACGATTGATTCAAGGGTACACATTCCATACTATACTTCCTTAAATCCACACAATAGCAAACAAAGACAAAAAAACAAACCACTTAAATTTTTTTAAATTTTTAATTGCAACTCACGTGTAATACACTTTCCAAAAAAAAACCCAAAGTACCGGTGCAGCAATTTAAAATTTCCCCAAGTTCACTCCAGTCAAACATAGCAATAACAACGATTAAGTGTTCACTTCCCCGGGCAAAAACAAAGGGGAAAATTTTATTACAAAAAAGTCTTCAAAATTCCCGACAAATAATGAGCAAAAGATTAATAAGTGCTTTAAAAGAATTCCGAATCCCCCTATAGGGAGCAACTTTCCCTTTTAAAATTAAATAATTCCTTATTGCAAGCTTTTCAATTTGGAACAATGAATTCAAATTCAAAAAAACAATCATTAACTCCACAAATTTAAATTTCATATGTTTGAATTCAAAAAATTCCTTACTAATCAAACTTAAAAGTAACTGCAAATTTACTTCCAAATTCAGAAATTTCCTGGGAATTTCAAGAAAAAAAAAAAAATCCTCAAGCCCCAAAACTACCCCAGGCAAAAATTGGGAAGTTTTACAATTTCAAAAAATGCTAAAAGTAAACTTTTTCCCTTTGTATTCTGCTCTTCCCCGTGAATTTGTGTCCCCAAAATGATTAATATCCTTCCCAATTTTAACTCAACAAACAGCAAATCAAATCCCCAAACCAAAAGTTTAAATTTCGCAATCTCAAACAACAACAACAACACAATTTCGGTTTTCATTGTCAACCCCCCTTGATGTCACTTCCCCGAAATTGAATAACCAAATTTCCCCTTTTCTCAACAAGAGCTCTGATACCAAAAAAGTATGTGCCTAAACACATTAAAAGCAATCCAAAAAATTAAGAAAAAAATATCTCAAGCAAGGCAAAAACGGATCCATAAAAGGCCCTTTTTAAATTTAACCCCAATGATGAAATGATGAAAATTCAAACAACCAATGATATAATTAGAATACCACAATGAAATGCCTTTAAAACACTCCAATTTCATGTAATCCCCAAAAGAATCCTCAAATTTTCAAAAGAAAATGTAACAAAAACAATCCTTTTTCCCTAATGAAGAACACGTTATCAAGGAATCCTAAAGATGAATCGGATCAATTTGTAATTTTCAAATAAGCTAAGAATTCGTGAATTTAATAGCAAGAATTCAACCAGGAAAACTATCTCAATTAAACCCCTAGATTGAACATAGGAAGAAAAGAAATCAAAACAAAATGAAATTGTTAACTACATTTCAAGATGTTGAATGCCACAATTTCAATTTTGGTTTTTGAAATTGATAGGTTGGAACCCAAGGTTGCCCAAATTTCACTGAAAGGGGTGTTTATCTGCAAATTATAAGCCTCAAACCCTCTCTTAAAAGCAAGTATTTATACTTGCTTTTCCTGGGGTTTTTTTTAAAAAAATGCTAAAAATTTACAATTTCCCATTTTAAGGTGGAAACCCAAATGAAAGTTACAAAGAAATAAAAGTGTCTAAAAACAAAATGTTCAAAAAAAACTTTACAAGATACAAAAAAAGTAAATCTTCAGATCCAATGCCTCAAATAGGAACAATTGCATCGGGCCCTTTGATTTTTTACCCAGAAAAATGTTCTGTGTCAATGAAGTTGTGGGAAATTTTTTGCACCCCATGGAGATATATATTGTACCTTAAGTTTTCTCAAAGTTTTTTAGAAAAAAAAGACATAAGATAAAAAAGAGAAATTTGGTTTATCACCCCAATTGGGGGTTTTTAAGAATTTACAGTGCCGAATTTTTTTCCCCTCATATTTCCTTAGCATGGAAATGTAGAATAATTATGTTTTCCCTAGCCAAACTTGGTGGATGCCGTCTAATGCCATTGATCCCAATTTCTTTAAAAATTTGAGAGTTCCCCGAATCTGGGTTCAGTTTCCCCCTTAGTTTGAACCTTTTCACTCCCCTTTAGGGGGATCTTAACAACATATGATTCTTCTTGGAAATCCAATGGTGTCTCATTTGTCTACTATGATTTTTTTAGCTTTAAATAAAAAATACATTCTTTGTTTGTCAATTAAAAATTTTTTAAAAAGCATCTTATATAAATTTGTCCTAATTTTTTTCTGTCACTTATCCCATGTAAAGGTGATCAAATTTCTTCCCTAAAGTCTCAATTTTTGCTATTTAGTGGTTGCTTAATAAATATTATTTTAAGCGAACTCTTAAGGGTAGGTGTTTATCCCCCTTTCCAACAAAATCTATGTATATGCCCCCAACATATCTTCCAATATTAAATGTTTGCTCAGCTCCCCATATAAAAATTTAAAAAAATTTTGCCTAAAAACCCTATGAAAATTGTTTTAAAAATCTCCCCAAAACTTGTTCTCTATTTGACACTATGGGATCGATATTCAGCAACAATTAATTTTTTTGATGTAGATTTGGCTAGCTTCTTAAGTTTTATGTTGATATGTAATCCAATTTCAATCAAAAACCCAAATTCTAATTATGAAAATAATTAAAACAATTGTCCAAAATAGTAAGATCCTTTTGTATGTGGAACCCTTTAAAATTTTCCTAGAACAAGAACAAAAAGAAATTCCAAATTCTTTCAAGATATTCTCATAGTAAAATGAGGGGAAAAAATTGAATTGTTTATTTTTTCACACCAATCAAGCTCAAATTGCCCCAACCTTAAAAAAAATTGAT
>JBBMOL010003036.1:0-18963 GCA_037954665.1 Laguncularia racemosa | reverse complement strand
GATTTCCAAGGAGAAGGCCATCAAATATATAAATCAAGGGGGATGCAATAGTGGCAATTTGACAAGCTAACACAAGCTCCTAAAAACAAGAACAAAATCCCAAGCCAAAAAAGTCTTGTTGGATTTAAAGACCACAGGCATCCTAACCTAGTTAGAGAAATTACGAAAAAAACCCGATAAGAAGGCCTCCAACAAATATTGCCAATTCCATAAGACTAAGGCCACACAACAAAAGATTGTTTTAAAAATCAAACAATACTATCGAAGATTTAGTCTAAAGGTGCTACTTGAAGGAGTACATCGCCAACTTTTGACGTTAAATTTTAAGCACAGTTGATAAGGAAAACCAAAAACGCACCAAAGCCTTAAAAGCAAAACCAACAAGCAACCCATAGTACCATCTATATTATTGGTGGGAGGTCTTACTACTAGAGGGTGGACGAGCTCATAGAAAAAAGTCCTAAGCTAGATCCAAACAGTTAACAAATTGCTTAATGTTTATAACAAAAACCAAAGGACGAACACCGTAGGCCTTTGGGGGTTTTACCAAGAGAGGTTTTTCCTTTTTTATTTTTCTAAAATTTTTTTTTTGTATTATTTTAATAATTTTTTATTTATATTTATTTAGCTAAATAATTTAATAATATTTCAAACCAATAATTTTAAGGACAAGTGTTGCTTATGTCATTAACTGATGTGCCTAAAACCACTTAAAAGCACATCCAAAGGACTTAAGAAAAACTATCTCAAGTCAAGGCAAAATCGGATCCAAAATGCACTTTTCAAATGAACCCTATGATGAAAATTGAAAATCAAACACCAATGATATAATCGAATTACTTCAATGAAATGCCTTCTAACAACACTCTAATTTCATGTAATCCAACGCAAATGAAGCCTCAATTTGACAAAGAAAAACCGTAACAAAACAATCCCTTTCCATGGTGAAAATCCAGTTATCAAGGAAATCCTTAAAGATGAATTGGATCCAATAAGAAAATTCCTTCAAATAATCACAAGAATTCGTGAATACAAAAAGGATATCTGACCAAGAAATATCTCAATTCAACCCTAGATTTTGAACACTAGAGAAAAAAAAAAAGAAAAAATCAAACAAAATGAAATTGATATAACTCCAATTTCAAGATGTTGCACTCGCCACAATTTCAATTTCTTGGGAATTGAAATTGTAAAAGAGAATTTGGAATTAGGAAAACCCCAAGCCCTCTCACGAAAGTTGAAAGTTTTTTGTCATGCAAAATAAGCCCCTCAAACCCTCTTCTAAGCAGTATTTATACTTGCTACTCCTAGGGTTAAAAAGTGCTCAAAAAATTACAAGTTTTGCCACTTTTTAAGGTGGCTAGCCCTAAATGAAAAATTACAAGGAAATAAAAGTGTCCCAAAACCAAATACAACCAAAAATAGTTCATAAAAAGTGTAAATATATAAAAAAAAATGGTCTTCAAGATGCCGGTCTTCTATAAGAACCATCGGTCCAACTCATCGGCGGTTCAGGGTCGGTCCCTAGATTAACCCCAAAAAATTTTTAGTCTTGAGGGGAGTTTGTCCATTGCCCTTTTAAAATAATAAGTGTGCCTGTTGGGAAAACACAATTACAAGAATAATAAAAGAGGTTAATAAAATAAATAAATTTCGGGGTCGATCTGCTCCAAATGGGGCCCTCAACGCCAAGATTTGAAATCCTTCAGTTCTTGCCCTAATGTAGGTCTTGTCGGATTTTTTATTCCTATCATTAACCCCAAAATTAAAAAAAAAAAATCATCCAAAATCTTCATTTAAAACATAAAACATAGGTAAAATTATTTGCAAGTGAACAAAAAACACGGAGGAAAAAGCTTCTTAAATAATATCTTTTTAAAAAAAATTGCGAAAAAGGCATTACCCAGAAAAAGTATTCCTTTAAAAAAAGTTGCGAATTGCACGAACTTAGAATTTCGCCTTCAAATTTTGCTAATTTTTTGCAAAACTGAAGGCATAGCCCATGTCAGCCTTCAGCGTTTTTTTATTATTATTATTATTGAAAAACAATTATGAAAAATATGGAAAGAAAAAATAAATTTTCTCAAATTTAAATTTTTTTTTTAAAAAAAATAAAAAGTTTACATAAAAAAATAACAAAAAATCATAAATTATAAAATTATAAAAATTTATTAAAAAAATTTGAGCAATTATTAGAAAAATGTTAATTTTCCATAAATAATTTAAAATTAAGAAAATTTTAAATAAATTTTATCAAATTTCACATATTAATTTACATCAACTAAAAAATTCGATGAAAATATACAAAATAAAAATAAATAATGAAAAAATATAATCTAAATCCCCTTATTATTCCTTCCTCTTATGGAAAATTGTCTAAACCAGCTGGGTAAATGCATTCGTAGGCTCTCCCTTTACAAACCTTAGAAGTTTGAGCAAGAAAAGCTTGTCACTCCTAGTTAGAAGGTGCCGGAGGTATAGTCGAAGTCTCGATGAGGCATTGGACTCCACTCTATAGCACACCGCGAAGATTTACTGATACATTGGTTATTTCCAAAGTGTCTCTTATGCATAGCAGGCAATTATAGGGACAAGACCATGATGGAATGACAATGTGGTGCGACATATGTGCTAAGCATTAGGGTCAAGTTGTTGTACATCACACTAGAATCTGGTGGGAATTGTTGGTCCTGTAGCGGATATTCATGTGCTTCAGCCTAACTTCGAAGATGTCGACTCCTGTGGTCCTTACAGACAATAAGGATTGGCTACTGTTGGAACATGTCAACCAGTTAGAACTTAACCTCAACCTCTGCGCCATGCTGCTAGTGAGCCTACGAGTACAGCATTACCCCCTCGTGGTCTATAATGAATTCAAGACCATGGTAAGCTATACTAACGATAGTGTCTGATCTGAGGATAGTTGGGATTTGGTTCTTAATGTATCAGCCTGCATGTTAGAACTAAATCGTAAATTAAATAATTAATTGACAAATATGCAATTAAATCACCTAGCAAGTATTTGATTTTGTACTTACCAGATAATCCAAGAACTACTCCCATTACGTCCTATATATTGGACAAACCGATAGATCTTATTACCACTTCATGTATTCTTCATGAACACCATAAGGGCTCTCCTGTAGTTACCACCCATGCCATACGCTCTTCTCATAAGGATATGTACGTTACATGCTACACTGGTTAATCACATTCAACCCTCTTGCGCAAGTCAATTCTGATGGAATTCTTATTAAAGTATTCACATCATGTGGAATATATATTAAAACCCCCTAAATTGCCTTGCAACATGGTTAAGGTAATGCCACTCGATTATGTGGAAACATGTGAATGACACCTAAGCAGTCCAATTGTGCATGCCACTTCTATAGAAATGTGTGGTAGGATTGTGAATCAACAACTCAATTTATGGCTCTCACTTGACCTAAAGGGTTAGTAAATAAAATCCATTGTTAATGATGTATACAATGAAATGAAAAAAAAAAAAAAAATACCAAAATACCTACTCATCATTGCTGCCTACTGAGAGCATTCTGATATGTGCTAACTACATGGGTCGGGGTGATGCTGAGTGTCCTTCTACATCTCTTAGCAAGTGGCCAAGGGAGCTCCAACCTCTATAATCAACCTATTGCCAGCTAAGGGGTGTTTATGTGTGGGAATTTATTCCATGCCAAAAAACCCTTGGGAAAGTATGATACCTCTTCAATCTCGTGAGCCAACGAAAATGATGCAACTTTAAAGCTAGCAATATAACAAGCCAGAATGCGAACCTTAATTATACATTCCTGTAATGTCAAATTACTCGAACAAAAAAAAAAAAAACATTGTGGGGAATGAGGAAGCTGGATTTATCAGCATAAATAAATGCCCTAAACAATACAATATTTTCACATTACAAAAGGCGCTGAACCTGCTCACCATTTAATGTGGGTTGGAAAAATTTCTGTTACTTTAAACAATAAACCATACCATGTTAATGCAACCTTCCCCACTACTAGACCTGGGCCCCTCACCCTCACATGTTGCACCCTAATCTACGCAAAACTACTCCTTGTAACTGCCTGACCATCGATGGGGAGGCCTAGTTAAACCTCAACTTTTCTTGTAGGGAGATAGGGGAACTCCCCAATCGGGCATGTGAAATATATGCATCTCTAGCCTTCATTGCTTGACCAAGACAGTTTTATGTGTTCAATCCAGCTATATGAATGGCAGGCGGGCTTGCATTTTAGGAATCCTACCAAATACAAGGAATAGCTCCATTCAAGGATCGAAAAGGGGAATGATGGTTCTTGTCATGATGAAGGTGTCATCTCACTCCACCCGGACAGCAAGCCATGATTACTCCTAAAATATAAGAAGTTAATGTTTTGTTACTATTGATAATGTAAATAAATTCCCTAACAAGAAAAAATGTGGGTTTGCCTCTCTGTCCCAAAGAACTTATTGATTAATGTCATTTCTGCTACATGGGAAACTAAAGGATCAAAGAGTCAATGTCCATTTTTAAATGTCCAAAAAAAAAATAAAAGTTACCATTAATATCAAAAAATAATTTTAAAAACAATTTTTTAATTTAATAAACCAAGATATTATATTTACAATCAATTAAAATTTTTTTAATAATTAATTTTATTAATGACAAATTAATTGTGTTAAAACAAAACTTAATTATCTACTAATTAATTTGATTATTAATGAAAGCTTAATTCACATTCATTTTTTAAAATAATTACACCAAGATATTACATTTAAAATTCAAAAACTGAATTTTTTACTAATTAATTTTCTAACGATTTAATTATTCATAATTTTTTTTACCAATTAATTTTCTAAAAAAACTAATTAATCACTATTAAAACGACTAACTATTTACTAAAAAAAATTATTGAATAGTGAGGGATGATGTCAAAAGAAAATTGTTAGAGGTAATTTATTTGAAGGCACAATGCCTTCAATACAAATTTGTGATGAGGGCACAAAACAATTCACACCTTCAATTTTGCAAAAATTGGCAAAACTAAAAGGTTTGTTTAAGCTATTCTTTGGGGAATATTTTTGAAATAATTTTTTTGGATAAAACTATTTCGCAATTTTTTTTTAAAAAAAAAGATATTTTTTAAGAGAATTCCCTTTCTAAAAAACACGTCATCTTTTTATAATTTACCTTCTAAATTTATTAAATTGACACATTAAAGGGTAAAATTTACTTTATTTACCCCTCTTTTAATTTTTTTTTTTTGTAGCATTTCATTTATAATGTAATTTTATAACATCATGTATATATTATTTATATCTACTTTATTGTATTGAAAATTATGATTTAATTGCTAAGTATTACATTATATTTTATTAAAGGTATTTAAAAAGTAATGTTATTTTTTAACATTTATTATTGTTATTTTAAGTTTTTTGTTTTTTGTCTTTTTCTTTTTTCCATTATTATAATTTTATAGTTATTGGATATTCACGTGGTCGTTATAGTACTTTTTTAAGCTATTAAGATCTTATTCTTTAATCCCATTTCTACAAGAAGATTAAATTTTTATTAACTCCAATTCAGTCAATTTAATAATTAAACCATTCAAAACTTATTATTTGTTGCATTACTTTTTTTGAGTAATGTTTTTAAATCGTATCCCTATTCCATCCCGTGGCAGAGACATCTTCTAGCCTTAAAACCTAGCAGGTGTATTATTTATTTTTTATCGGGTTTTCGGAAGCAACCCATGCACTCTTTCCCAAATTTGGGGTAAACGAAATTGGCTTCCCCTTAAATTTTGAAGCCCATTAAAAGAGGGGAAAATATGCATTGGGTCCTTAACCCGCTCAAAAACGCCAGTTAAATTACAAGGTAGGTCCACTCTATACGGTTTTAATAATTTTCCATGCTTTGGAGTTTGAGCTATTGACTTGGCTGCATTCTTGTTTATAACCCAAGGTTACCTATAAAATGGAAACAATAATGATTCAAAAAATATCTAAATCTGGGTAAAATTTATGCACTCCAAACCTTCATCCGAAAAACATACAAAACGGTAAGGAGAAGATGAAAATCGAAAAAAGACAAGGGCAAAATTTGGACGCAGACCCATTAAAGAGTTTTTCCAGTATGATAACAGGACACAAGCTCCACTAGAATTAGAGATGGAAATACAGAAAATGAAATTGAATGAAACCCTTTTACACAAGGGTCGGAAAATCAAGCCTGGAATTCGTTTGACTGAGCTCGGTAGCTGGCATTGGGAATTTTGGGTGCAGGTTGGTCGGTTTTAAGGCCTATAATAAGTGTCCTAAGGACCGTTTGCGAGACCTAAATTATTAATATAAGCTAATGTTTCTTCGAAATAAAATTTCAAACGGGGTTTCCATCAAGTACGTCATTGAGTATGAGCACCGTAGTTTTTCCTTTTACCTGGGTTTTTTTAAGTTTCTTTCAGCACAAAAACCTCTTTTCAAAAGTTACTATCAATACATTTCACGCATTACGCATATATGTAGAAGATAAGCAAGGCTTTGCCAAACCAAAGCAATCACAAAAAAAACATGGCAGAAGGAAATTCCATTGAAATTTAGCAGCTACACCATTCGGAGGGAAAAAAGGCTCACTAAACGAGTTAAAAGACGAATCTGACAAAAGTGTACGATCAAAAAAACAGAGCGCTTTTTATCCCCCTAGGCCTAGCAATGCGCCTTGGGCCAAAGGCTAACAATTACTTTCCCCTAAAGTCGTAAACTCCAATGCGCCTACAGGAGACGAAAACATAGCATAGGGGAACTGATAAATAATCAGAATGGAACATGGACTGAGATTAGGAAGGGCACAGGATTAGATCGAAGAAAGCACCTTGGAAGCGGCTTAAATATCCTATCTAATTTGTGAACGACAAATTTCCAGAGCAAATAAAATCTGGACTTCATCGTGAATATCTACTATCATCCTCGTTTCTTCTAGATTTTATTTGATTAAATCCCTTCAGAGGGCAAATCAGGCCATGCACAGCAAATCACCATTTCAAGAAAAACCGATCTAGGGAAACCCATTGATTTGGGCCCTCGATTTCTGGACCTACCAGCCGAGAGGAAAAGGCACCTGTCCTTGACTAGGAAAGCCTCTTTGATTGGGGAAAAATGTCCGCAGCCTTTGGAGGAGCTGAAAACTGATCTTGAAGGAATGCCTGGGGCAAGCTCAAGGCAGACGCCTTTTCCCAAATCTCAACCTGCTTCAGGGGAAACAGGTTTAAGCTCCAAATGGCTTGCGCCAAGTCTTGGGAGGGGGTGGCCTCTCTTTCTGCGGCTTTTCCTATCTGCTTCCCTCAACGTTCCTCCGGTTTTTCATTATGCCAGTTCCTCCGTTGTGGTCATTTCTGTCATTCTGGCCGTGGATCCTTCCTCTCAAATTTCTTCCCATGTCTTTTGATCAGAGGCAGGGTTTTTTCATTCCTCTCACCATAACGGGCAGGTTAGCGCATTTTGCAGTACCCCTTTCAGTCCTTGGCACATTGTGTTTGACCCTTTCAGATAGTCAAAAAACATGGAAAATGTTAGAGATGAACCAAGATAATAGCAAATGTGTTGCAAGGTGGTTAGGCGCAGAATTGAAGTCTTTACCTCTCAGAAACTTTGGCCCAATTCACTGTGGAATCGATAAGAAACAACCATTCAACTCCTCTATTCTTCAGCACCTAAATCATAGTTGACAAAGGTGAAAATCTTGCAGAAATATAGATTTCATCATAAAACACCCCCTATATGTATAAAATTCTTAAAATGGATATTGTGGGTTTGTTCATTACACAAAAAGCATCATCAGAACAAGTTTTGGACGTTTACTTTGATCTAGTCTTTGCTATTGTCAAATATTACTGTTGGAAGGTCAAGAGGAAATAGTTACTAGTGGCTTTTATGAATGATAACTGACAAGAGGATCAAATTTATTTTCCCCATTTCCTATTGACATTTAATGAAGCAGTTAACAACCACCACGGCAATCTAGAATCACCTACAACTTAAAATTAGTAGTAAAAAAAGCTACTCTTTATTTACTATAGTAAAGGATTGTAAATATTAGATTAAATAAGATGGGAAATGTTTTCATAGAACACAGGCACATTTTTATCACTGAAAATGAAAATATGGCATGCAACAACAAACAGAGAAGAAATGGCAACAAAAAAGGAACTAAGAGTGAAAGAAAAATATACAAGTCACGAAAATTTAAAAAAATCTATGAACTTAAATTGGCCACTAAAGATGGTAAACTCAACCAGTTTCTCGGGGACGAGGCACCACCAAATTACCACGCTCCTGCATCAGTCAACAAATAATTTTGAATCATAAGATTGATCAAATGACCATTATTTACTATCAGCCAGCAAAATCTACCCCATTTTTGAGCTTCACACCCCCCATCTTTCAACTTGAAAAAGACCACTCCAGATCCAGGGGGAAAATGAACATTTTTTTTATACTCTAATACAGTTCCAATAAAAGATTACACTGCCAGAAAACATGACAGGTTATCAAAAACCCAAATCTGTGATTTAAAATTCTGTAATTTGTCATTGGGATAAAATGAGCAATCACCCCAGGCCAAAAAAAGAGGTCATGGGCCATATTATTGTGGTAATCCAGTGCTAAAAACATGCACAGTTCAAAAAATTCAAATGTGTCTTAACAATGTAAACTCACATAGAATCTTACTAAACACCCTTTTGGCATCAACCAGACAATTCTATTCCCATAATTTCCACATGAAAAAGAATTTTTTATATTTCTTTACAAAGCCAAAGCTATTCTTTCTACAGACATCAAACAAACCTTATTTTTAAATCATGTTTTAAAAGTAGATTAAAATGTGTAGATTGATATTCTGTTTACTTCTAAGAACTAATGACCTACCAAGTGCACTATATGGAACTTCCAACTATCTCCAACAAAGGCAAATGTTTACAATCTAGAATCCCACCCAATAGGGTGGTATTTTAGGTAATATTTCAATTTCACCCGATGAGCCCGGAAATAAAAAAACACTAATTTTATATGAATATAATTTTAAAAGACCCAAACCCCTTTCCAGGCAATTACTCCTTTACCAGCTTAAAGCCCAAAATACACCCCCAAAAAGAGAAAAAAAAAAAATGCTCCCTTCCCTTTCACTACATTCCCAAAATTTAAACCACTATCTTCTATTTAAAAAACCCACAGGGGTCCTTTATTTGGACTCCCTATTACTATAATTTACTATTATATTTATCAAAATTAATTCTATTAACTATATCAAATTCTGCATATCCACTGATAACCCCCAAAAAATTTTTCCCCTTTTTTTTTCATTAAACATTTTGGGCCTACTCCCTCTACAGCACTTGATATGCGATACTCCAAAAACCATTTTTGCCAAAGACAACAGAGAAAAACCCAAAAAACACTCTTTTTTTTATTTTGATAGAACAGGAAGACAAAAAACCTTTCCAAAGTTGAAACTCTCAGCACATTTGTCCAGCACACTAAAAATGTTGAAAAAAAAAATAAAGTGATTAACCTGTCTCTCCAATAGAAAAACCATAAAAAAAAGGATCCTCAAACCACAAACCAATCAATTAGATGAAAATTTCCCCCATTTACATCCCAAAAAAATGGCCCTGATCTAAATCCCCCTATTTTACTCCCCTTGAGTGCTTGACCATTACTCTCTTACCCAAAAAAAATATATGTAGTATCAGCATAAAAAGAAAAAAAAAAATATACATTCTCTATCCAAAATGAGTTTGATTATCCCATAGGGCTTTTTTTTTTTACCAAAAAAAAAAGTTTCTTGTAAAAATCAAAAAAATTTTTGTGACAAAACTTTCAAGCCATTGTCAAAGTTGCATTTAAAACCCATTTTTAAAGCCTTAGATAAAACGAAAAAGAAAGTTTTCATCCAGGGACAATGTCAATCCTAGCAAGCGTAAAAAAAAAAAAAAAAAGTAACCCGGCCACTACATTGCCCCCATTTTTTGCCTGTTTAAAAATCTTTGAATGTAAATAAAAAATAGAACTTCCATGTTTGTATAATCCTTTGTTCCTACTCTCGGCATGCAAATTGCTCACAAAAATTCGTCCCAATTTTCTGTCTTTTGTTCTGGCATGCAGAATTTTAAAAAATTTTGGAAATCATTAAATGCATCCTTGACCACTTTCGCTTTTGAAAGCATCCCAACTTTCCCAACATCCAAAAAATATTGTCAGGTATTTTTTTTTTTTAAAATGTTTAACCAATTAGAACCACCCAACAAGCTCCTGGATGGGGGGGGAAAAATGTCGCTTTACAAAAGGTTGAACCCCTTTTTTTCTTTTTATTTGGTGGTCAAGTAGAAATTTTCCTTCTATAGTCCACTGAAAAAAACAAAAACAGAATACAATCTCTACTTAAGGAATAAGAAAGTTTTGAAAAGAGGAAATAGGTGAGAAATGAGCATAAAACCCAAAAGGGGAACCCTTTTTTTCCCCTTTTTGGGGTTTGGGGTTTTGGGGGGGTTTTGGTTCTTTTATGTTTCACAAGATGTGAGGATCCAAATCACTAGGCTAATATTATAAAAAAACACATAAAAAAAGAAATTGGAAATTTTTAAGCATTTTTTGCAGGCAAATGAGTCCCCACACCAAAAAGCAAATTTTCCCTGAAAAAAGGGACCATGCTAGACAAAAAATTTTTCAAGCAAATGAAAAAATTTAAACGAAAAAGATTTTGGTGGGGAACAGTAAGATTATTCACTTTCACTTTTTTTAAGCTATGGGGGCTTCAGGCACCCTGCTTTTTCACGGGACAAGGGTAAATCAAGATAATTTTAAAATTAATTTTATTCCATTTAAAAAAAAAAAAAAAAAAAAAAAGAACAACTATTATGATTTCCATCAAATTTCCAAGTTTTTTTTACTTTAGTGGATTTATATCATGCCCTAATCAAAAAAAAAAACGTGGTAAGAAAAAATTTCATGGAATTACAAAAAAAAAAAGCTAAACACAAGAAAGAAAAAAAAAAAAAATGTTTTGCCCTTTTTCCGGGGAAAAATTATAAAAAAAAAAGCAAAAAAAACAATGTGGTTGCTTCATCAATTTAAAAACAGTATGGTTTTAAAAAATTTTTTAAACCCTGTCCCGCCCCTGTTTTCACCCCAATTGGTTCAACTGGCTTAAAACGGGGTTTTTTAAAAATTAAATTTTTTTGGGCCCTAAACGCTCTCCCATTTTTCCCCCCGATGGCCTTGCTTCGCAGACCCACATTTCCTTTGTAATTCATTATTTATCTCCAAATTGGCCAAAAGCCATTGACCTTTGATAGACCTATCCCAGCTCTATCAGAAAGTAGCCATAGAAAAAGATAGTCAATCAAAACAAAAATTTCGGGTTTTGGTTTTTACTGTTTTATAAAATAACTGTGGTTCTGGATTTTCTAATGGTTAGTACGAGGAAAAAAAACTTTGTTAGGCCTTTCGAGTTCGAAACCGGGGATGGCGAAAAACCCCTGATGATAAAAAATTTAAAAAATCAGTTTGGGCCTAGTTTAGCCCCCCTCACCGTTTTGACTTGATTTCTCTCCAAACGTTGAAAATAAATAAATCCCCAGTATCCTACAATGAGTCCATCTTAATATTAAGACCCCCGCCCCTCCAACATCCCTAGGCGGGCAGCATCATGATTTTCGCTCCCAGAAAAAAATTTCCCCCCTGTTCCCCTTTTACATCATCGTTACCTTGGAATGAAAACCTTTTTACTTCCTTATTTTTAAAATGATTTTTCCATTAAAAACCGATATGGGGTTTCCAGGGGGACTGTTTTGACGCAATTTACCTGTGACCCCCTTATCAACAGCACCCATGAACTAGTTTGGATGCGCATTGGAGGCAGCCCATGCAGATTGTGCGGCTCAAAGCTTGAGGAGCCTTTTTTCCTCATACCCCATGCTTTTTTTAAAAAAACCAGGGAACTCCCTGCACACTACTTCCCCCCCCACTACAGAAACCAACATTGCCAGAAAAACCCTCCCGAATAGGAATCAAGCCAGGTAAAGGAAAAACTTGGGGGCCCTGCTGACCTGAAAAAACCCTCACCCATGAAGCAACACCTTTGAGGTTTCAGCTAAAAACGAGAAAAAGGAACCCGAAAAACTGCACACTAAAAATACGGAGGAGGATACCCCACCCCGGGTTTTTCCTCTCATCTTCTCAAATTGCAGCCAATAGGAACTGCGGGGAGTTTAAAAAAAAAGGGGCTTATCATCAAAAGGGCGGGGGCAGGGGACGATTTTGGGCCTGGATCGTGTCCCTCGGCCATTAAAATTACCCCAACGCCCCCGCCCTACCCAATCCAGCCGTTCGGTGCCTAACTGCCGGGGAAAAAAAATCCCACCAAAAACCACCAAAAAACATTCGTTTTCTTCTCCCAGATCCATTTTTCCAAATCAACAAAATTTTCAATCAAACACTAACCAAAAAAAAACCCACCCTTAAAGATAAAAAAAAAAAAAAAAAAACCCATTACCCGGATCCCGAATTCCCCTTTTATCCCAATCAGGGGGGGAAAAAAAATCGAAGAGATAAAAACTTTAATAATTAATAAAATAAAAAAACCCAAAAACAAAAAAGTACCCAAATTTAAAATAGGGAAAAAATTTTGACATAAACCCTAGAGCATAATAAAAAAAACAGAAAAAAAAATTTTCAATACCCAGATCAAGGGCGTCATGAGTTTTCATATTATTCAATCCCCAAAAAACAAAATAAAAAACTTAAAAAATTTCAAATTAAAAAAAAATTTAAGGGGAAAAAAAAAATGAAGTAATGTAAAATTAACGAATTAATATATACTCACACGCCAGGAGAGAAGGGGGGGAGAAGATCGGGGAAGGGGTGAACCCCATGGGAATCCTTTGAGTGTCAGGTGTTGCCACTAAAAAACCTTCTTTTCGACATTTTTTATTTTTTTTCGTTATTTATCGTTTTTTATTTTTATCGTAAATTAAAATCTTCTCTCTCTCTCTCTCTCTTCTCTCTTCTCTTTTGGCGTTTGGGAATGTAGGGGAAGTACGTGTAGATACTTAAGTGGTTTGTGAAGAAAGATGGAGGAGAGGAGGGGTGAGGGGAGAAGAAAAATACAATTTCTGCAGAAGATAAAAAAAGGAAAAATTGGGGGGAGAAAAATTTTGGATGGAGGAGGGAAAAGGGGAAGGGGGAAGGGAGGGGGGGGGGGGTGTCAGAGTCAGAGGAGGGGGGGGGGGTCGGGTTTAAAAAATGGATGATTGGGGGGTTAGTGTTGATATAAGGGTTTTTTGGGCTTTAAAAGTAGGTTTACGCACCTTTTTTTGGCCCAAAAATTAGCCTGCCCGTCTGAGTTTGTTGCGGGGAAAAATTTGGGTTCCAATTGTTTTTTCCTTTAGTATCATTGTTTGAATTTCTTGAAAAATAAAAAATTTTTAACCCATATCTTATCATTTTATTTTTAAATTTAAATTTTTTGAATACAATGACTTTTTTTTTCTCTAACATATTTATGTAAAGATAGTAATTAAAGTAAAAAACTGAGAAAAATAAAAATTATATACTTAGGAAAAAAAAAAAATTTTAAAAAAATTTTTTTTTTTTTTTAAAAAAAAAAATTTAAAAAAGGCATGGTTTTGTTTATAGATTTTTAATTTTTTTAAAAAAAAAAGGTATTATATATATTATAAATATAATACATTTTATTCTCTTTTTTTCTCATTTTACTGAATGAAGTTTTTTTAAACGATGCAAAAAAAGGGGTAGAAAAAAATGAAAAAAGTTGAATTTTCAATTTGATAAATTTATATTTTTTGCAAAATTATTAAATTAGTATATGTTTATTAAATTGTTTTTTTTAAAAATTGATTGATTGTAATAATTTCATCCTTTCTTTTGGTTGGAAAAAAAAAAAAAAAAAAAAAAAAGTCTAAAAAAATAAATTAAATGCCCCCGATTGTGTAAGGTTTTTAGTTTTTAAAAACCCTTTTTTTTTACATTATATATAAAAAAGGATTATATACATTAACATTTTAAAAATTGTATGTTTCATAAAAAACCAATAGAAAAAAAAAATATCCAATTTTTTTTTTTTAATTGTCCAAAGTTTCTAAATTTAATATGAAAAATTTTATGATTTTTTAAAAGAAAAAAAAAAAGGGTTTTTAAAACCCCAATTCAACCCCTTGGCCCTTGACCCTCTTAAATTTTTTAAGCTTTTTTAGTCAATCCAACAATACACTAAAAAAAAAATTTTGGGAATTGGCAAAAAGCAAAATAATATATATATTAAAACGATTTGAAGGGGCAAAAAAATGTTTGCAATTATATAAAAATTTTTGTTTTGGTTTAGTTACTATCATTTAAAATAAAAAAAATTAATTTTTTTATTTTATTTTGATAATCATTTTACATTTTTATGAAATTTTTGTTTGTTATTTATAAGAGCCGCTCTTTAACGAAACCAGAATTATGTTTTTTATGTTAAGCCATGAAAGAATTTTAAAAAAAATTTTTTCATATTTACAAAAAAAGGGTTTTCTTAAAATATTTTTTCGAAAAGAAAAATTTTTATTGACCAAAAATTTGTAATGACAAAATGCATGTGACCCAAAATGTATTTTAAAAATAGAAAGAAAAAATTTTAGGGGCTTAAATAGTTACCCACTTTTTTTATTTTGATCTTTAAAATTTTTTTTTTTTTCTATTTTAAATCCTTAATATTTTCAAAAAAACATTTAAAAAAATTTTACTTTTATTTTTATATGTTAAATTTTTTTTTCATTATAAGAAATATTTTTAATATTAAATTTTTTTTTAAAAATTTAAAAATTAAAAAAAACCAAAATTATGTTATATGATCACGATAGATTTTAAAAAATTATAGATATGATTTTCAAGTCCTTTTTTTTTTAAAAAAGTTTTAAAAATTTTAAGACTTAAAATAAAAAAGGAAAAAAAAAGTTTATGATTTAAATAGAAAAAAAGGAAACACAGAATAAAAATACATTTATTACCTCTCATTTTATGATATTTAAAAAAGAAAATTTTTCTCTTTTTAAATAATAAATTTTAAAAATTTTTTTATTTATCATTTTAAAAATTTATTTAAATTTTTTTTTTATTAATTTAATTAATATTAAACCAAATTGAAGTTGTATATTTTTCCGTGGATTAAAAACTTCAAAATATGATACAAGTCCTTTTTTTTATAAGGGTTTTTAAAAAAATTTTTATATTAAAAAAAAAAAAAAAAAAAAAAAAAAGTTGATAACTTAAATAAAAAATTTGGTTAAACATTGAGAATAAAAAAAAATTTTTCTCCTATAAAAAAATGTTTAATAAGAGGGGATAAAAGGGGTAAAGGGAACCAATGGGTATCCAAAAATACGAGGGGGTAGAAAAAGGTAACCTTAGAAGCATGCCCAAAACATTAAAGGAAAAACAAATGCCCTTAAAATAGTATCAACCACATAAAATGGCAACATTTTTTGGGATCCATGCAAAATTTTTCTCTCATTGTGGTTATTTTCGGAGATATATTTGGAAGGTGGTTTTGGAAATTTCTAAAAGGGGAAATGGGGTCAAGTTAAATGGACTCTACTTTGTTATTAAAACCAAAAGTTTTAAAAGGGGGGGTAAAAAAAAAGTTAACCAATAAGTTTCTTACCCTTGATTACTTTTCACTAAGATCATAGTAAATAGGGTAAAAAGTTTTGGGGGGGAAAATAATTAGTCAAAAATTAAGACAGTTTTATAACGCCCTAAAAATAAGCATCCTTGCTCGCCATGGGTTCATACTTAAATGACAAGCTAACATTTCGCTTAACTTTTAATAATCCTCAAAACCCCCTTAAAAAACAAACCTAACCACTAGATTGGACAATTTTATTGTGGGGATAGTTTCTTAGGGCACCGTTCACTTCCCTTATAAATTTTAAATGAAAATTTTATCACTCTAAAACAAACAAAAATTCAAACTAACTTTTTCCTTGCCCCTATAACAATCTACCTCTTTACAATTTATCTAATTTTTCCCTTTTTTACTTTAAAAAGGAGTATTTAAAAAATAGCATCACCCAATAAATAGGTTTAATCCTAAATTTATAAAAATAGTTATAAACAAAAATGGGGGTTTTTTTCATAGGTGTTTTTGGAGTTTATGATAGTGTAAAACCCACTATGGTATTTAATCAGGGGATCCTACTGCAGCTGTGTTGTAAAGTAAAAACCCTAAAACCGGTGCCCTCTATTTTTTGGTCCAATGTTTTAGTTTTTGCTAGTTGGTCCTCTAGGTGCAAATTTTTATAGGCTATTGTTTTTCTTGTTTGGGGGTTTCTCTTAGTGCGATGGGGGTACCACACTCAATGATTGTGCCCTCTCTACTTAAAAAGGCTGGTAGAAGGTTTTTGAGGGAGGGCCTTTTGGTACGCTTTGATGTGTCCAGTTTTGCCATAGGGGAAGCAGCCCCTTCTAGCCAATTACACTGTTGCAAAAACATGAGGGGCCCAAATACCCGGACACCTCAATACCGGGTTTTCCCACCATTGGGGAGGGAGGTAAATTTTCAAGGGTTGCAAACCCCGTTTGAAGAGGTCTAAGCGCATTAAGCCATAGGTCCCCGCTTAAAAATACATTCAACCCCTTTTTTCCCTTGGTTTTGATAATTTTTTTCAAAAAAGGCTTTTTCCCCCCAAAAAATTTTCATGATCTGCGGGGTATTTTTTTCCTCTGTTTCTCTTTTTTCTCTCTCCAAGTTTTTGCTTTTTCAATTTTTCTTCGCAAATTTGTCAAATGAAAAGCCCAAACTTCATGTTTTCGGGTAGGCTCTAGCCCCTTAATTTTCTAGCTTGGGGGGGGCTCGTCTCCTCTCATCACCTCTAGCAAGAATTTGTTTTGAGTTCAGCTCCATTTCTATGCCTCCACAAATCTAAAAGCCATGTGGCAATTAAATAATCCCACCTCCATTTTGTCTTGTTGCTATGATGTACTCCATAAAAAAAAAGATTATGTTTCCTAAGTGATTCAATAAACCAATCAACAAAAAAAATCCCAATTGATTCAAAAACCAATTAAAAAGGCATGAACAAGCTGTAAATAAAAAATTTTCCCAAAAAAGCAAGATAGTTTATATGGGGGCCTCAATTTACGTATTGCAATTACTAAAATCAATTGAAAAAATCAAATTGTTAATCCCTAATTGGCGTAACCCAAATTTTTTTATGAACCCAAAAAGGGGGGAAAAGAAAACCCAAAGAAAAAAAACCAATTAAAAAAAACTAAATATGATACACTAGTTTTAAAAATTGGAACAATCAAGAAATTTTAATAAAATCACAATACTCCTTAAGCCCAACCGCCACAATTTTACAAAAGAAAAATTGATAAGAGTATTTGGGGATTAAGGGATGTCTCTCCTTTTAACAAATTAAAAAAATGATGTCAAAAAAACCCCTCAAAACTCACTACAAGTATTTTATACTTGCTCCAATTAGGATAAAAATAACACAAACAAATTACAAATAAGCCCCTTAAGTGGGTGGTTCTTTAAAAAAAAAAACAAATTTACAAGTCAAATAGCTTCAAGTGCCCGTTTTTTTTACTTCAATTGAAACACATTGTAGGGGGGCCCTTTTTAAAGTAAGTTAAGAATGTCCCTAATTTAATCCTTAGTGCATGTTATTTGCCATCCTGTAAAAAATCAAATAAATATACCTGCTAAAGTGCAAAGATAAGCATTATTAGATAAATATGGCAATATGTGGATTTTTAGGCTCATGCATCCAATTAGGTTTGCCCACCATTGAAAACTATAGGGTTGATTTCCCATCATCTCCTCGAGCCTTTGAAAGATTTACCCTCAAAATCTAAGGGGGTCTTCTCTTAGATTAACACCTGGTGTTTGTGTTTGCTTGTTGGGCTAAAGGTCTGGAAGAGCCAGTAATGTTTCTAATCTGTTCCTAGAAAGAGCGAACCTCAAACGGAGACATAGCATTCAAGACAATTCGTGTTACCCATCCTTCTGAAAACATGTAAAGTGTTTATGAACTCGTCATTGTAGCACATTCATGTTAAATAACCACGGTCTACCCGGCAATATATGAAAGGTGCACATAGGAAAGCACATCACAGATAATCTCATCACTGTATCTATCTCCTATACTGAATGGCACATTTGGCCTCTATGTAACATGCAAGCTACCTCGATCATCCAACCAATGCAATTTATAAGGGTGTGGATGTGGGCTAGTGGCTAGTTATAAATTATTTACTAATGCAACAAATATGACATTAGTGCAACTACCACCATTAATGAAAAGAACATATAAGTTACCTCGAATTCGACAAAGTGTGTGAAACAAGTTCTCCCTCTACATATCCCTGGCATCTGAAAGATATGGTCTAAACCCTGTGTAACACATTAATATGTAAGTAATTTTCAACCCTTTTTGTCCTCATGTGTCTCAAACGTTCTAAGCATCATAATATTACTTGCAAAGCTAGGTATACATCTATCAGTCAATCAAACTTCTTCTTCCTATCATCTTCTTCATTGCCCTCCATAACAGTCATCAACCTTTTTATTGGGACACTGTGCAGTCATATGTCTAAAACCCATGCATTTTAAACATTTAATCTGGCACATCTTCCCACTAGTTAATCTAGTGCTACCTATCTAAAATCAGATCCAACTATTTCTTTTACCTTTCCTAAAACATTTTTTTTCCTTATCAATGCTAAAGATAATTTTGTCTACAAAACCCTTTGCATGTCCTCCTACTCCCTTTTTGTCCACCCATCTGACCATCTACTCCAATAGGTTTAGTAACAGTACCATACCATTACTAGTGGCTCGAAAAGGGTTGGATCGCCTCTGCTCTCTACTTTCAAAGGCCCTGTAAACCCCTCAAAATTACT
>JBBMOL010003035.1:0-18973 GCA_037954665.1 Laguncularia racemosa | reverse complement strand
CAAAAATTGTCATTGCAAACATAGCTGCTACAAATATCATCGCTACAAATGTTGTCAACATTGATCCTACCATCGCGATTAAAATATCAAGCCCACAATTGTAATCACTCTATGTATTGTCACAATAATTGTCCATGTCATTACTCAAACAAAGTAGCTGCAATTACCACGACAACAAATGTTGTCGTTGAAAATATTGTCACGACAAACATTGTAACCACAAATATCATTGCGGCAGTTGTCTTCGAAAAAATTGTCATTGCAAACAGAGCTGCTACAAATATCATCGCTACAAGTGTTGTCAACATTGTTGCTACCATCGCGATGAAAATATCACGGCCACAATTGTAATCACCCTTTGTATTGTCACTATAAATGTCCATGTCGTAACTTAGACAAAGTAGCTGCAATTACCACTACGACAAATGTTGTCGCTGCAAATATTGTCACTACAAACATTGTAACCACAAATATCATTGCGGCAGTTGTCACAGCAAAAATTGTCAATACAAACATAGTTGCTACAAATATCATCGCTACAACTGTTGTCAACATTGTTGCTACCATCGCGATGAAAATATCACGGCCACAATTGTAATCACTTTATGTATTGTCACTATAAATGTCCATCTCGTAACTTAAACAAAGTAGCTGCAGTTAGCACCTCAACAAATGTTGTCGTTGCAAATATTGTCAATACAAACATTGTAACTAGAAATATCATTGCGGCAGTTGTCTCCGTAAATATTGTCATTGCAAACAGAGCTGCTACAAATATCATCGCTACAAATTTTGTCAACATTGTTGTTACCATTCCGATGAAAATATCAAGGCCACAATTGTAATCACTCTACGTATTGTCACAATAATTGTCCATGTCATTACTCAAACAAAGTAGCTGCAATTACCACTACAACAAATGTTGTCGTTGCAAACATTGTCACTACTAACATTGTAACCGCAAATATCATTGCGGCAGTTGTCACCGCAAAAATTGTCATTGCAAACATAGCTGCTACAAATATCATGGCTACAAATGTTGTCAACATTGATCCTACCTTCGCGATTAAAATATCAAGGCCACAATTGTAATCACTCTACGTATTGTCACAATAATTGTCCATGTCATTACTCAAACAAAGTAGCTGCAATTACCACGACAACAAATGTTGTCGTTGAAAATATTGTCACGACAAACATTGTAACCACAAATATCTTTGCGGATGTTGTCTTCGGAAAAATAGTCATTGCAAACAGAGCTGCTACAAATATCATCGCTACAAGTGTTGTCAACATTGTTGCTACCATCGCGATGAAAATATCATGAACACAATTGTATTCACTCTTTGTATTGTCACTACAAATGTCCATGTCTTAACTTAGACAAAGTAGCTGCAATTACCACTACGACAAATGTTGTTGTTGCAAATATTGTCACTACAAACATTGTAACCACAAATATCATTGCGGCAGTTGTCACTGCAAAAATTGTCCATACAAACATAGTTGCTACAAATATCATCGCTACAACTGTTGTCAACATTGTTGCTACCATCGCGATGAAAATATCTTGGCCAAAATTGTAATCACTCTATGTATTGTCACTATAAATGTCCACGTCGTAACTTAAACAAAATAGCTGCAATTAGCACCGCAACAAATGTTGTCGTTGCAAATATTATCACTACAAACATTGTAACCACAAATATCATTGCGGATGTTGTCTTCGGAAAAATTGTCATTGCAAACAGAGCTGCTACAAATATCATCGCTACAAATGTTGTCAACATTGTTGCTACCATCGCGATGAAAATATCACGGCCACAATTGCAATCACTCTATGTATTGTCACTATAAATGTCCATCTCGTAACTTAAACAAAGTAGCTGTAGTTAGCACCTCAACAAATGTTGTCGTTGCAAATATTGTCAATACAAACATTGTAACCAGAAATATCATTGCGGCAATTGCCTCCGTAAATATTGTCATTACAAACAGAGCTGCTACAAATATCATCGCTACAAATGTTGTCAACATTGATCCTACCATCGCGATTAAAATATCAAGGCCACAATTGTAATCACTCTACGTATTGTCACAATAATTGTCCATGTCATTACTCAAACAAAGTAGCTGCAATTACCACGACAACAAATGTTGTCATTGAAAATATTGTCACGACAAACATTGTAACCACAAATATCATTGCGGCAGTTGTCTTCGGAAAAATTGTCATTGCAAACAGAGCTGCTACAAATAACATCGCTACAAGTGTTGTCAACATTGTTGCTACCATCGCGATGAAAATATCACGGCCACAATTGTAATCACCCTTTGTATTGTCACTATAAATGTCCATGTCGTAACATAGACAAAGTAGCTGCAATTACCACTACGACAAATGTTGTCGTTGCAAATATTGTCACTACAAACATTGCAACCACAAATATCATTGCGGCAGTTGTCACTGCAAAAATTGTCAATACAAACATAGTTGCTACAAATATCATCGCTACAACTGTTGTCAACATTGTTGCTACCATCGCGATGAAAATATCACGGCCACAATTGTAATCACTCTATGTATTGTCACTATAAATGTCCATCTCGTAACTTAAACAAAGTAGCTGCAGTTAGCACCTCAAGAAATGTTGTCGTTGCAAATATTGTCACTAGAAACATTGCAACCACAAATATCAATACGGCAGTTATCACCGCAAATATTGTCTTTGCAAACATAGCTGCTACAAATATCATCGCTACAAATGTTGTCAACATTATTGCTACCATCGCGATGAAAATATCAAGGCCACAATTGTAATCATTCTACGTATTGTCACAATAATGGTCAGTGTCATTTCTAAAACAAAGTAGCTGCAATTACCACTACAATAAATGTTGTCGTTGCAAACATTGTCACTACAAACGTTGTAACCACAAATATCATTGCGGCAGTTGTCACTGCAAAAATTGTCAGTACAAACATAGTTGCTACAAATATCATCGCTACAACTGTTGTCAACATTGTTGCTACCATCGCGATGAAAATATCATGGCCACAATTGTAATCACTCTTTGTATTGTCACTACAGATGTCCTTGTCGTAACTTAGACAAAGTAGCTGCAATTACCACTACGACAAATGTTGTTGTTGCTAATATTGTCACTACAAACATTGTAACCACAAATATCATTGCGGCAGTTGTCACTGCAAAAATTGTCAAAACAAACATTGTTGCTACAAATATCATCGCTACAACTGTTGTCAACACTCTTGCTACCATCGCGATGAAAATATTAAGGCCACAATTGTAATCACTCTATGTATTGTCACTATAAATGTCCATGTCGTAACTTAAACAAAATAGCTGCAATTAGCACTGCAACAAATGTTGTCGTTGCAAATATTATCACTACAAACATTGTAACCACAAATATCATTGCGGATGTTGTCTTCGGAAAAATTGTCATTGCAAACAGAGCTGCTACAAATATCATCGCTACAAATGTTGTCAACATTGTTGTTACCATCGCGATGAAAATATCACGGCCACAATTGTAATCACTCTTTGTATTGTCACTATAAATGTCCATCTCGTAACTTGAACAAAGTAGCTACAATTAGCACCTCAACAAATGTTGTCGTTGCAAATATTGTCAATACAAACATTGTAACCAGAAATATCATTACGGCAATTGTCTCCGTAAATATTGTCATTGCAAACAGAGCTGCTACAAATATCATCGCTACAAATTTTGTCAACATTGTTGTTACCATCCCGATGAAAATATCAAGGCCACAATTGTAATCACTCTATGTATTGTCACAATAATTGTCCATGTCATTACTCAAACAAAGTAGCTGCAATTACCACTACAACAAATGTTGTCGTTGCAAACATTGTCACTACTAACATTGTAACCGCAAATATCATTGCGGTAGTTGTCTCCGCAAAAATTGTCATTGCAAACATAGCTGGTACAAATATCATCGCTACAAATGTTGTCAACATTGATCCTACCATCGCGATGAAATTAGCAAGGCCAAAATTGTAATCACTCTACGTATTGTCACAATAATTGTCCATGTCATTACTCAAACAAAGTAGCTACAATTACCACGACAACAAATGTTGTCGTTGCAAATATTGTCACTACAAACATTGTAACCACAAATATCATTGCGACAGTTGTCTTCGGAAAAATTGTCATTGCAAACAGAGCTGCTACAAATATCATCGCTACAAGTGTTGTCAACATTGTTGCTACCATCGCGATGAAAATATCACGGCCACAATTGTAATTACTCTATGTATTGTCACTATAAATGTCCATCTCGTAACTTAAACAAAGTAGCTGCAGTTAGCACCTCAACAAATGTTGTCGTTGCAAATATTTTCAATACAAACATTGTAACCAGAAATATCATTGCGGCAGTTGTCTCCGCAAATATTGTCATTGCAAACAGAGCTGCGACAAATATTATCGCTACAAATTTTGTCATCATTGTTGTTACCATCCCGATGAAAATATCAAGGCCACAATTGTAATCGCTCTATGTATTGTCACAATAATTGTCCATGTCATTACTCAAACAAAGTAGCTGCAATTACCACTACAACAAATGTTGTCGTTGCAAATATTGTCACTACTAACATTGTAACCGCAAATATCATTGCGGCAGTTGTCACCGCAAAAATTGTCATTGCAAACATCATCGCTTCAAATGTTGTCAACATTGTTGCTACCATTGCGATGAAATTATGATGGCCACAATTGTAATCACTCTATGTATCGTCACTATAAATGTCCATGTCGTAACGTAAACAAAGTAGCTGCAATTAGCACCTCAACAAATGTTGTCTTAGTACATATTGTCACTACAAACATTGCCACCAGCAGCAGCATCGATGGTTTGTCGCGTCGGATAGTCAAGCCCATTATAGAAAGTTGAGGCTTGCAACCAGTTAGGCATTTGGTGGTGTGGGCACCGCCTAAGCAAGTCCTTAAATCGCAACCAAGCTTCATGGAGTGGCTCATTTTCCAACTGAAGGAACGATGTGATATCCTTCCTTAACCTGGCAGTTTTAGAAGGCGGAAAGTAATAGTCCAAAAATGTTTCTGCCAGCTGGGTCCAAGTCGTAATAGAGTTCCGGTCCAAAGAACTGAACCACTGCCTCGCTTTTCCTCTCAAAGTGAAAGGAAACAGACGCAACTTTAGTGCCTCATCGGATACCCCGTTCTGTTTAACGGTAACACAAATGTCTAGGAACATTTGAATATGAGCATGGGGGTCCTCGTCAGGTAATCCATCAAATTGGCATTGATTGTGGATCATATTCATTGTAGAGGCCTTGACTTCAAAGTTGTTGGCCTCTATTGCAGGCATCACTATACACGATCCGGTACTACCCAAAGTAGGCCTAGCGTACTGAACCATTGTCCTACGTTCGTCCGCCATTGCTTCAGTATGAGATTCGCTGCTGTTCACTGATTGACTGTTCTTATCTACTGAATTCTCACTCTCACTCAGCAGCAATTCCTCTTCACTCACAGCAGGTTCAGCACTCTTGAATTTCCTTCTCACTGTCCGATCAATCTCTAGGTCGAATTCAAGGAGTTTAGAAGAAGAACTCCTTGTCATAAACTGCAAAGAAAACCAATTTAATTAGTTCCCTTTATAAGAAAGTACAACCAAGGATAACAAATGATAAGAGAAGAAATGGTCAGATTAGTCAGCGTTTAGTGTTCTTAATATCGCCGATCCCCGGCAACGGCGCCAAAAACTTGTTGAATGTATCGCAATCACACAAATTAAAATCCTTTGTACTCTGACTCTTCCTTGCGATCAACTAGGCAAGTGCACCTATCGATTACAATAGTATAGAGTTGAGTTCAGGTATCGTCTCCTCAAGGATCAGCAAGTACTAATACTAACCTCAAACCAACTATCTCACCGCACAATTTCGAGGTGAATGGATTTAACCAAATTACCTAAATTAAACTAAATTATCTAATAGAAATAAAATCAATGAATAGCAAACAATGAGTTAAATTATCAAATTCAATGTTCAAACGCGTACCCCGCTCTTACTACTCATCTAATTACTATGCAACTTCAATCCCTAGAAACTAATTAATGAATATTGATTATCTCTGATCCGCGTAGCATCTAACACTAAGTTAATGTTTCTTCCGAAATCACTAACTCCTAATCCTAACCGTATTAACAAAGATCCCTCTTTTATTAACAACAATAAAAATTGCATGATTATACCACAACCCTCAATTAGATTAAATCATTACATTCAATCTAATACGGAAGACTTACGCTTTCTATCCCTAGATTGCATACAAGCCTTTTCATCCGATGTATGATCTATTCAAACAAGAGATTTTCCAATCAACTTATCCGAAATCAATGTAATCTAATGCTGGCCAAACATCAAATCAACAAATAATAATAAATAACATGAATGAAATCAGAGATGCTCAATCGTCATTAATTTTGCAATAAACTCAATGTCACATAGTAATCAGACTTTCATAAGATTCGGGTACGATACAATTAGCTACACATGGTTCTCAAAGAATAACAAAACAAAATAATCAAATCCATGTGTGAAACCACTTGTTGAATTAAAACTCGAAAATTCCCTTGCTGCTGTTGTTCTCCCTGGTTGCAGTACGTGTTTTCTCCCTCTCCAAAACTCGGTTCTCTCTCTTCAAAAAAGACTATTTATACCTAGGGTAACTTCCTCTCTGACGTGTAGAAGATATCCTTCAAAATTGGACGAAAGATTTAAAATCGATTTGAATATATCCTTCCTTCGATAGATACACGGTCCTACTACACGAGCGTGTATGAAAACCGTGTATCTCTCTGACTCCGTGGACTCTGGGCATGTATATCCTACACGGCCGTTTGTAATAGCCGTGTATGCCTCTGTCTTCTTTGTTCTTCGTACACGTTTGATTACACGGGTGTGTATTCCAACCGTGTACTGATCTGTGTAAAAAAACTCTTCCACGCTGATACACGGTCGTATACACGGGCGTGTATACTAACCGTGTAGTCTCCTGATTCCTTCACACGGCCGTGTATATCTGCTGTTCCTTCCAAAAAGTATTTTTCTTCGTGTATTCTTCTCCGATTTCAATCCAAATCGATATCTTTTCTCAAAATAGTGGTCCTCATCCCTAAAACTGAAATATTTCAATTTTAAGTATCAAAATTCTTCAAGATAACATCAAATTATTACACAAACAAATAAAATTCATCTAAAATACAAGTGTTAATTTACACTTATCAAACTCCCCCACACTTAAACATTTGCTTGTCCTCAAGCAAATTACACATATGGAAGTCTCAATTCTCAGAATTCTTAAAACTCAGGAAGAAATTCAATCATTAACCCCACTTTATACCAGGATAGCCACCATTTTCCACAACTCGCCTTTCTTAGCACTCAATCTTATTAAGTACTTGTATTCAAAATACCAATAGTAGATTTTCAGTATTAATCCAAGTAAGTGAAACTTTTACCCTTTATCATTTAACCAAAAATCTCAAAGTTAAGATCAGACTTACAATCATAGAACTCAGGCATATACATCCACTTATTTCCTGGATCTTTTTCCCCTTTTTGGATTGGAAGTTCAACCTTTTAGTACCTTTTCTTAGTCAATTAACCCATGTAACGAACTTTTAATCGATAATCCCGGGCTCGTCACCCAAGTTAACAGACGTTATCCCCTCAAGCATAGAAGGCGTCTCTCGGATTTACTTGTTCGGGTTGAATTAACTAATCAATTTTTTTTTTCAGTGAATAAGAGTGGTTTCCTCGGCCAGTAAGTCCCAGACTAGATGATCTTAAGCTACTAGGTTTTAAGATACCCCTTCAAAACTCTACCACTCAAATCCAAATATTCTAATTTAAAGCCTCATTTAGTTCAGTTTTCTCGGATTTTACTCATAACCCTTGTAGCGAGCTTTCAGCCAATGATCCTGAGTTCATCACCCAAGTCAATAGATGTTATTCCCCCGAAAGGGCACCCCTCGGACTTAATTACTCGAGTCAATGAGATCCACTTCTGAACTATTTGTTATTGTTCATCATTTTTTTATTTTTATTTTCATCTAATTACTCCCAATTTGTGTTCTATTCCATTATTTTTGTAGGGGAAAGTCACCAAGCTATAAGTATCACTTGTTCCTTCATTCAAGATCGCAAAATCAAATCCTAATTCTGAAATGAAAGCCTAAATAACAAGTAAGTCTCCCTCACATGGATACCATACTATAACTCTAAAAAGGTAAAGAGAATACAAAATAAGAGAATAATGCAAAATTCGAAAATTTTTCCATGAAATAGCTGCCTATACAAATGGAATTTTATGTTTCCTGAGTTCTAAATGTTACTTAAACAGGGAAAATTTAGCATTTAAAAGTCCATAAGTTCATTGCTCTTGTGATATCTTTCTAGCTGCCTATACAAATGGAATTTTATGTTTCCTGAGTTCCAAATGTTACTTAAACAGGGGAAATTTAGCATTTAAAAGTCCATAAGTTCATTGCTCTTGTGATATCTTTCTGTTCTTTCTATTCCCTTTCCCCCACTTAAAATCAGACATTGTCCCCAATGTCTGCCCACAAAGTATACGAAAGAAAGAAAATAGAAACAAGGAAAATAAAAGGAGAAAGAAAAGGGAAACTCCCCTGAAATCTATAAGTGGCAAGTCATTCACAGGGGAAACTCTATGCAAGTGCAAAATCCTCGAATCATCCTTCGGAGCGCATAAGCTTTCAACATTCAATCCGCACCATCGAAAGGCTAAAAGGGTATAAATAAAATCCTAAAAACAAAACGCACTAAAAGAGAAACTAAAAGAAATGAGTATCACCACAACAAATAAGCACAAGTCAATATCATCAAAGTTTATCACAGATAATCAAAGTCATAGAAAATAGTTAATAAAAATAATTCAGGGTTAGACAGACAAGTTAGCAAATAGTTAGGAAAAATCAGTCATCATCCTTCTCAGACTCATAGTCGTCATCGTCGGAATCTTCCTCAACAACCATTCGCTCCTTGCCTGGTCTGTAGGGGCTTTCCTCGGATGGAGCAGGTGGAGCAGAAGACGATCCTCCCTCAGTATGCCTCTGTCGGCTGATCGGTTCGGGAGGGATCACGTCTTCTTCGCTGGAGCTGGCACAGGAAGAGAACTGAATATCTAACTTCTCACCAAGCTTGGTGAAGCAATCGATTAAAAACTTCTTCAGTCCCTTATGCCGTTTTTCCATCTTAGTGATCTTCTGCTTCATCATCTTCTGGCTTTTCTTTATTTCTCCCACATCACGCGATAGCTGAGAAACCATCTCTAACATCTACACATTGACGGATGGTTCAGCCTGCAGTTGTGGTTCCTCTTCTTCCTCTTCCCCTATCTCCTCTTCAGCGCCAGCATCAATTGGGTGGAAATTCCAATCGCTTAATATCCTGGCTTTAAGCTTCAGAGATCGCCCAATGAAATCACTAGGTTCTTGTAATGGGAATAGACCCAGATTTTTCAAAATCCTAATAATTAGAGCACCTAGGAAAACCCCTTTCGGTCCTTTCTCTACCTGGCGCTGAAGACAAAAAGCGGCAAAAACACCGACATTGACGCGGGTTCCAGTATGCATGGCCCACAACTGGAATAAATCTCTGGCGTTAACCACACCCTCTGAATCGATCCGACCAGTGGTAGAGCGAGCCATAATATAATGTAGCACATGATGTACTCTATCTTTCAGTTGAGAGGCTTTGGTGTGAGAGGCACTGTAGTTACCAATACCATACCAAGTCCATAAAGAGAGAGAATTCACTGGGCCCCACGAAACCGGAAGGGCGCAGAACTCAGGGGTTTGAAGAAAGCCCTCGTCATAGATGCCCATAGCCTCTATGAACGCAGTCATGGACATTTTATGGTACTCACCCTGGGCCAGAAACTCAACTTCATTTCTTACGCCAGCAGTCATGGTACCTGAGATCTTGAAGGTGGCTAAGAAAGTAAGAATTAACTCCTCGTATAAGTCTTCTTCGATCATGAACAGGTGAAACCAGGCTCGGTCAGCTAAGAGCCTCTCAAATTGTTAGACCAAACCAAATCTTCTCAAAACGTCCCAGTCCAATACCACATTCGGTTTTATGACCTTTTTCGACTTATATAGGGTAAAACATTCTTTATCCTTCTCTCGAATATTTACAGGATACCGAAGAGCTTCAGATTGGCTTGAACTACCTGTTTCGGATCGGTTTCTTTTCTTCTTTTGAGCAACAGTCTTGATGTGTGGCATTTTGTCAAGGGAAATGAGCAGAACCTAATCATACCAAGAATAAAAAAAAAAAAATGTAAAACAAACAAAGCCCGTAGGTAATACAACAAATAACCACATCGCAAACAAGGAATTCCACCATTAGAATCACGGAAGCACGCAAAATCATCAACATTAAGGTTCACAGCATCATACACGGTTCTTGGGCACGGGAGCGTATTGTAGCCGTGTATATCAGAAAATCCCCGCCAAAATTTGAAAAATAATTCATAAACGGCCGTGTATTGCAAGAAATTACGAGGGAATCATCAATCACATGTACTAATGGTGCTTTAAAGCAAAAATCCCTTCAGCATGCAATCCAGAATACGTTCCAATCACAAAGGATCACGCGTGAACAGTTCGAAACCCTAGATTTTCTAATCCAAACAGCGATCGAGCAATGGAGAATGGGAAAAAAAAATAAAAAAAACTTCATAAATCGCATGAAAAACATCATCCATACTCAGATAAACAAAAGCCCTAAGGTTTCATTATCTTCCACATGTCATAACACGCCACATTCACATGGAAATCAGACCATGAGTGAGCAAATAGAGAGGGACGCCAGAGAAAGGAACAAGACTGAGAGAGAGATCTTACCTTGTCAACGAAATGGGAGAGGGAAACCAACAAGGGAATGGAAAGTGAACGGTGTATAGAGAGAAAAGATATGTAGATGAGAGTGTACTGAAAATGAGGGGTACGGTTATGATGAAGGGTATAAATACCCGAACATACACGGTCCCAATACACGGGCGTGTAACTCGCCCGTGTATAGGCCTGAGCTCGAAAGCACGGGTATAACACACGGCCATGTTATAAAACCGTGTACCCCTCTGACTTCTAGTTAGAAAACTTACCTCTCATACACGGTCGGACACACGCCAGTGTGTCCGGACCGTGTTTTCCTCTATGGCTCGCTCCCCATACACGGATTTGATAAACGACCATTTCCCTTAGCTGTGTCTACCTTGTTCAACATTTCCTTGTATACACGGTCAGGAACACGGGCGTGTTTATTAACCGTGTATTACTCTGTGGCTTACCGTTCTCTCTACACAGGCGCGATATACGCCCGTGTATGTCATCCGTGTAGTCGTCTGAAGGTTAAAATTTTCCTTCTCTTGATTATTTCTTGAAGTCCATCTCCTCAAAAAGCTTCTTCATAAATATTCCTCTGCAAAACCTTGGAAAAAGAAAAAAAAAAAAACAAATATGGTGATAACTCAAAACAAAAAATGAAACTAACCTAATTGCATGGGTTGCCTCCCATCAAGTGCTTTTGTTTAACGTCGTTTGCTCGACGAAAGGAAGCTCCTTCTGATTACGTTACCGGAGGGTGGAGTCTAAACTCCTCTTGGCTCTCTTTCTTGTTAGGGTTTAACCTTCTTTGAGGTTGCACCACAGGTTTGAAATCTTCCTCCAACAGGATCTTATGGGTGCAAAACGAAGGACTAATACCCTTTATATCAGATATCTTCTGAGCAAGAGCACCCTTGTGCTCCTTCAAGACCCTTAGTAAGCTATCCCTTTGCTCCCTTGTCAGACCAGCTGAAATAATGACAGGGAGTTTAGAATCGACCTCCAAAAAGGCATATTCAAGGTACTTGGGGAGTTGCTTCAACTCAAGTTCTGGGGGTTCCTTAACCGACGGTTTCAATCTTCCTTCCTCACTGACCCCAATCTTCTCAAACCCCTTTCTACAAACTACTTCCTCACAAGCTCTCAGATGAGCTTTCACATTTTGAATCTCCACATTTTCACCCACTTCATCATCATCCGCTATCAAACTCAATTCAAGAGGATCTCTACACATCGACTCTTGCATAACACAATTTACCGACCTGTCAACACAATCTATAGCATAACATGTATCGTCGGCGTTCAAAGTTTTGTTCAGTGCTGCTGGGATTCTCACTACTAGTTCATCCTCCCCCATTCTCAAAACTAATCTTCCATCCGCCACATCAATCACAGCTCTTGCAGTGGCCAAAAATGGTCGTCCTAAGATCAGCGGGACCTCCACATCTGCATTCATGTCAAGGATTACAAAATCAACAGGGAAGATAAAGTTTTCTACCTTAACCAGGACGTCCTCAATGACTCCTCTAGGGAACTTGATCGAGCGATCTGCCAGTTGCAGACTCATCCTCGTTTGCTTTGGCTCTCCCAAGTTCAGTTACTTGAACAATGAGTATGGCATCAGGTTTATGCTCGCCCCGAGATCCGCCAAAGCTCTCTCCATCGATAGTTCACCTATTAAGCATGGAATAGTGAAACTACCTGGATCCTTGAGCTTCTTGGGCAACTTGTTTTGCAAAATCGCCGAACACTCAGCTCCAACAACTGCAGTAGAGATATCTTCCAACCATTTCTTATTCGAAAGCAAATCCTTTAGGAATTTCGCGTACCTGGGCATCTGCGCAAGAGCTTCCACAAACGGTATGTTGATATGTAATTGTTTAAACAAGTTTAGAAACTTACCGAAGTGCTCTTGATCCTTATCCTTTTTCAGACGTCCCGGATACGGAATTGGAGGCTTGTATGGCTGAACAGTGGATGCTTTAACTTTCCCTTGAACACACTCTTTCTCTTTGATCTCCTCAGCCCCATGTTCCTTCTCAGCACCCCCTTCTTCTTGCTTCTCAACCCCTTTTTCAAGCGCAGCCCCTTGCACTCCAATAATGTCAGATTGCAATTCCTTACCGCTCCTTAGAGTCACTACCTTGACCTGTTCCCGAGGATTGGGTTCGGTGTTTCCAGGTAAGGATCCTTGTGGTCTTTCTGAAAGCAATTTTGCTATCTGACCCACCTGAGTTTCCAAGTTATGAATGGACGCCTCATGATTCCTTAGAACTGCCTCTGTGGATTGTTGGCGTTGCTCGGATGTTTGGATGAACTTGGAGATCATGTCCTCTAGATTGGACTTCTTTTCTGGAAGAGGTGGCGAAGGAGGCCTTTGGAATCCCGGTGCCGATGCATTGCCCCGAGGGATTTGTGGATTACTCCATGAAAAATTGGGGTGATTGCACCAACCCAGATTATAGGTGTTACTGTAAGGGTTGTTCTGAGGCCTTGTAGGGTTACCTACATAATCAATCTGCTCTGTAGTCCCTTGAGCCATGAAATCAGCTGATGAATCGGTTGATAAATATAGGGGTGGTGCAGATATCGCCATCCCATCGACCTTTCTAGCTAGAGCATCGACCTTTGCCGCAATGGCGCTCATCATATCCACTTCATGAACACCTGCCACTCTTGGTCTTGCTCTGGCGTTTCTCCATTGATGGTTGTTCTTGGCCATGTTCTCAAACAATTCTAAAGTCTCTTCGGGAGTCTTGACATCAAGTGTGCCACCAGTAGCAGCATCGATGGTTTGTCGCGTCGGATAGTCAAGCCCATTATAGAAAGTTGAGGCTTGCAACCAGTTAGGCATTTGGTGGTGTGGGCACCGCCTAAGCAAGTCCTTAAATCGCAACCAAGCTTCATGGAGTGGCTCATTTTCCAACTGAAGGAATGATGTGATATCATTCCTCAACCTGGCAGTTTTAGAAGGCGGAAAGTCATAATCTAAAAATGTTTCTGCCAGCTCCGTCCAAGTCGTAATAGAGTTCCGGTCCAAAGAACTGAACCATTGCCTCGCTTTTCCTCTCAAAGTGAAAGGAAACAGACGCAACTTTAGTGCCTCATCGGATACCCCGTTCTGTTTAACGGTAACACAGATGTCTAGGAACATTTGAATATGAGCATGGGGTCCTCGTCAGGTAATCCATCAAATTGGCATTGATTGTGGATCATATTCATTGTAGAGGCCTTGACTTCAAAGTTGTTGGCCTCTATTGCAGGCATCACTATACACGATCCGGTACTACCCAAAGTAGGCCTAGCGTACTGAACCATTGTCCCACGTTCATCCGCCATTGCTTCAGTATGAGATTCGCTGCTGTTCACTGATTGACTGTTCTTATCTACTGAATTCTCACTCTCACTCAGCAGCAATTCCTCTTCACTCACAGCAGGTTCAGCACTCTTGAATTTCCTTCTGACTGTCCGATCAATCTCTGGGTCGAATTCAAGGAGTTTAGAAGAAGAACTCCTTATCATAAACTACAAAGAAAACCAATTTAATTAGTTCCCTTTATAAGAAAGTACAACCAAGGATAACAAATGATAAGAGAAGAAATGGTCAGATTAGTCAGCGTTTAGTGTTCTTAATATCGCCGATCCCCGGCAACGGCGCCAAAAACTTGTTGAATGTATCGCAATCACACAAATTAAAATCCTTTGTACTCTGACTCTTCCTTGCGATCAACTAGGCAAGTGCACCTATCGATTACAATAGTATAGAGTTGAGTTCAGGTATCGTCTCCTCAAGGATCAGCAAGTACTAATACTAACCTCAAACCAACTATCTCACCGCACAATTTTGGAGGTGAATGGATTTAACCAAATTACCTAAATTAAACTAAATTATCTAATAGAAATGAAATCAATGAATAGCAAACAATGAGTTAAATTATCAAATTCAATGTTCAAACGCGTACCCCGCTCTTACTACTCATCTAATTACTATGCAACTTCAATCCTTAGAAACTAATTAATGAATATTGATTATCTCTGATCCGCGGAGCATCTAACACTAAGTTAATGTTTCTTCCGAAATCACTAACTCCTAATCCTAACCGTATTAACAAAGATCCCTCTTTTATTAACAACAATAAGAATTGCATGATTATACCACAACCCTCAATTAGATTAAATCATTACATTCATTCTAATACGAAAGACTTACGCTTTCTATCCCTAGATTGCATACAAGCCTTTTCATCCGATGTATGATCTATTCAAACAAGAGATTTTCCAATCAACTTATCCGAAATCAATGTAATCTAATGCTGGCCAAACATCAAATCAACAAATAATAATAAATAACATGAATGAAATCAGAGATGCTCAATCGTCATTAATTTTGCAATAAACTCAATGTCACATAGTAATCAGACTTTCATAAGATTCGGGTACGATACAATTAGCTACACATGGTTCTCAAAGAATAACAAAACGAAATAATCAAATCCATGTGTGAAACCACTTGTTGAATTAAAACTCGAAAATTCCCTTGCTGCTGTTGTTCTCCCTGGTTGCAGTACGTGTTTTCTCTCTCTCTAAAACTCGGTTCTCTCTCTTCAAAAAAGACTATTTATACCTAGGGTAACTTCCTCTCTGACGTGTAGAAGATATCCTTCAAAATTGGACGAAAGATTTAAAATCGATTTGAATATATCCTTCCTTCGATAGATACACGGTCCTACTACACGGGCGTGTATGAAAACCGTGTATCTCTCTGACTCCGTGGACTCTTGGCATGTATATCCTACACGGCCGTTTGTAATAGTCGTGTATGCCTCTGTCTTCTTTGTTCTTCGTACACGGTTGATTACACGGGTGTGTATTCCAGCCGTGTACTGATCTGTGTAAAAAAACTCTTCCACGCTGATACACGGTCATATACACGGGCGTGTATACTAACCGTGTAGTCTCCTGATTCCTTCACACGGCCGTGTATATCTGCTGTTCCTTCCAAAAAGTATTTTTCTTCGTGTATTCTTCTCCGATTTCAATCCAAATCGATATCTTTTCTCAAAATAGTGGTCCTCATCCCTGAAACTGAAATATTTTAATTTTAAGTATCAAAATTCTTCAAGATAACATCAAATTATTACACAAACAAATAAAATTCATCTAAAATACAAGTGTTAATTTACACTTATCAGCTACCATCGCGGCGAAAATATCATGACAACAATTGTAATCACTCTATTTATTGTCACTATAAATGTCCATGTCGTTACTCAAACAATGTAACTGCAATTACCACTACAACAAATGTTGTCGTTGCAAATATTGTCACTAGAAACATTGTAACCACAAATATCATTACGGCAGTTGCCTCCGCAAATATTGTCATTGCGAATAGAGCTGCAACAAATATCATCGCTACAAATTTTGTCAACATTGTTGTTACCATCCCGATGAAAATATCAAGGCCACAATTGTAATCACTCTACGTATTGTCACAATAATTGTCCATGTCATTACTCAAACAAAGTAGCTGCAATTACCACTACAACAAATGTTCTCGTTGCAAATATTGTCACTACAAACATTGTAACCGCAAATATCATTGTGGCAGTTGTCACTGCAAATATTCTCATTGCAAACAGAGCTGCTAGAAATATCGTCGCTACAAATGTTGTTAACATTGTTGCTACAATCGTGATGTAAGTATCAAAGCCACAATTGTAAGCACTCTATGTATTGTCATTATAAATGTCCATGTCGTAACTTAAACAAAGTAGCTGCAATTAGCACCGCAACAAATGTTGTCGTTGCAAATATTGTCACTACATACATTGTAACCACAAATATCATTGCGGTAGTTGTCTCCACAAATATTGTCATTGCAAACAGAGCTGCTACAAATATCATCGCTACAAATTTTATCAACATTGTTGTTACCATCCCGATGAAAAAATCAAGGCCACAATTGTAATCACTCTATGTATTGTCACTATAAATGTCCATGTCGTAACTTAGACAAAGTAGCTACAATTACCACTGCATGAAATGTTGTCGTTGCAAATATTGTCTGTACAAACATTGCAACCGCAAATATCATTGTGGCAGTTGTCTCTGCAAATATTCTCATTGCAAATAGTGCTGCTATAAATATCATCGCTACAAATGTGGGTCATCATTGGTGCTACCATCGCGGTGAAAATATCATGACAACAATTGTAATCACTCTATATATTGTCACTATAAATGTCCATGTCATTACTCAAAAAAGTAGCTGCAATTAGCACTACAACAAATGTTGTCGATGCAAATATTGTCACTACAAACATTGTAACCACAAATATCATTGCGGCAGTTGTCACCGCAAAAATTGTCATTGCAAACATAGCTACTACAAATATCATCACTACAAATGTTGTTAACATTTTTGCCACAATCGCGATGAAAATATCAAAGCCACAATTGTAATCACTCTATGTATTGTCACTATAAATGTCCATGTCATTACTCAAACAAAGTAGCTCCAATTACCACTACAACAAATGTTGTCGTTGCAAATATTGTCACTACAAACATTGTAACCGCAAATATCATTGTGGCAGTTGTCTCTGCAAATATTCTCATTGCAAACAGAGCTGCTACAAATATCATCGCTACAAATGTTGTTAACATTCTTGGTACAATCGCGATGAAAATATCAAAGCCACAATTATAACCACTATGTGTATTGTCACTATAAATGTCCATGTCGCAACTTAAACAAAGTAGCTGCAATTAGCACAGCAACAAATGTTGTCATTGCAAATATTGTCACTACATACATTGTAACCACAAATATCATTGCGGCAGTTGTCTCCGCAAATATTTTCATTGCCAACAGACCTGCTATAAATATCATCGCCACAAATTTTGTCAACACTGTTGTTACCATCCCGATGAAAATATCAAGGCCACAATTGTAATTACTCTATGTATCGTCACTATAAATGTCAATGTCGTAACTTAAACAAAGTAGCTGCAATTAGCACCTCAACAAATGTTGTCGTTGCAAATATTGTCACTACAAACATTGTACCCACAAATATCATTGCGGCAGTTGTCTCCGCAAATATTGTCATTGCAAACAGTGCTGCTACAAATATCATCGCTACAAATGTGGTCATCATTGGTACTACCATCGCGGTGAAAATATCAAGGCCACAATTGTAATCACTCTATGTATTGTCACTATAAATGTCCATGTCGTTATTCAAACAATGTAGCTACAATTACCACTACCACAAATGTTGTCGTTGCAAATATTGTCACTACAAACATTGCAACCACAAATATCATTGCGGCAGTTGTCACCGCAAATATTGTCTTTGCAAACATAGCTGCTACAATTATCATCGCTACAAATGTTGTCAACATTGTTGCAACCATCGCGATGAAAATATCAAGGCCACAATTGTAATCACTCTACGTATTGTCACAATCATTGTCCATCTCGTAACTCAAACAAAGTAGCGGCAATTACCACTACAACAAATGTTGTCGTTGCAAATATTGACACTACAAACATTGTAACCACAAATATCATTGCGGCAGTTGTCACCGCAAAAATTGTCATTGCAAACAGAGCTGCTATAAATATCATCGCCACAAATTTTGTGAACATTGTTGTTACCATCCCGATGAAAATATCAAGGCCACAATTGTAATCACTCTATGTATCGTCACTATAAATGTCCATGTCGCAACTTAAACAAAGTAGCTGCAATTAGCACCGCAACAAATGTTGTCGTTGCAAATATTGTCACGACATATATTGTATCCACAAATATCATTGCGGCAGTTGACTCCGCAAATATTGTCATTGCCAACAGAGCTGCTATAAATATCATCACCACAAATTTTGTCAACATTGTTGTTACCATCCCGATGAAAATATCATGGCCACAATTGTAATCACTCTATGTATCGTCACTATAAATGTCCATGTCGTAACTTAAACAAAGTAGCTGCAATTAACACCTCAACAAATGTTGTCTT